>JAQIVE010001492.1:0-24607 GCA_034698285.1 Sminthurinus bimaculatus | reverse complement strand
ACTATATGCGTTTTCTATTCCGCTGGCGAGATCCTTGACGTCAAAGTCGGCAATCGCTCTTCGTTAACACAACTCATGTGTATATACGTACGTATTCCTATTCCTAATACCTAAGAACACGCTCACTCTGACCTCTGTACCATTTGTATTTCTTGCAGTTGCTCTTTGTGAATACGAATTTGCCAGTTCCACACACTGCACGACCTCGAGCCTTACTTTTCCACACTTTTCCACTTTCTTCCTCCAGATTTTTCTGCATCTAAAACCTACACTACCTATTTATGAACTACGTAGGCTACAACGCAACAAAAACAAAACAGTATAATAAATGTCACGTTGAAACTACTTATAGATTTAAAATGTGGGATAGTCACAGTATTAGTAGGAACGTGCAAGGTAAGGAAGAAAACAAACAAGTTTACTTTTATAATTGGTGTTGTGACTGTAAACTATGCTGTACACATAGTTATGGATGGAGAAAAGTCATAAAAACAATATGACACAAACACGAAAATTTTCCAAAAAAATCTCGAGTTTCCTCGTGCTCGAGAAAAAACTTTATCGGAATAATTACACGACAAGTTGTTCTCCAGCCTAAGTATGCATAACTCAAAAATCGCAAGAGTGAAAAATGTATAATATAGCGAGATAAACATTGTGTCACAAGTTCAATAATCCACGTCTGTACATACGTAATGCATAAACTACTGAGGAACAATTTATATATACATAGTACATATACATTACGCATACATAATCATATACAGTGTGCTTATCAATGTATCTACCTATGCAATGAAAACATGACAATATACAATGCACGTAAATTATTAGTATTATTAAATATGATTATGTATGTATTTTGAAATAAAAAGTTAACAAAAAAAGTAACATGCAATACAAGCAACAAGAAGAAAACAAAGACGGAGTGAATTCGCTTTTTTGTTTTTTCGTCCCCTCTTTCCTCGTACAGTTTTGTGGAGCTATGCATGTTTATATTGTACTTACTTGAACTCTCTAAAAATGACATTTGTGACTCTCTGACTTTTTTCGCCTGCTTCCCTATTTTTTCAATTTACAAAGCACAAGGCACACTGCACCGGGGCAAAGAGGCAAAGTAACTGAGTTGGTGCTGTGTATTTTTTATTTTTCTTGATGGGACAGAATGGAGATGAATTTACATGGCGAAAAATAAAAGGCAAGTGAAACTAGCGTTTTTGATGGAGAATAAATGCGTACATACATAAAAAAAGTATGCATAGTATACTTACTTACTACCAATGTAACATCACTGACAACTCTGTGACGATGAGTGTTGAGCATAATATGATACGAGTACCTATGAACTTTTGAATACTTATGGTTTGTGACAGTGATTTGCCTACAAGGAAGCTGAGGGATATGTACCACACTAAAGTTACACGTGTCAAATGTACAGTGTACATACGTACATACTCTCATAAGGTTATGTATTGTATTACATGAAGTGCGTTCATCAACATTAAATTCATATACATAATTATGTAGCCATAATATACAAATAGATATGGTCACTCCTCAATACATGTATGTACCTAATGCAAATTTTATATAGTACATATACTCATAGATAGTCAAGAAGTTACAGGTATATCGTTTATGTATATCTATCCAAAAATCGCCGCTCTCTCGCATGGGAGACATTTGCAATTTATTGTACGTACAATAAGTACACCACAACAGTATAGGGGCAAAAATACTTGTACAGCGTACATATAATGTGTACACGATTGTGGAAAATGTAGAATTTTTACATACACCTACTTTGATCATACACTGTCGGTTTACAGTGCAAGTGAAACGGTCTGTGTGTTGATATGTAACATGATGTAAAAGTTCTGTATGTTTTGTACATTCGTTTTAGTTCCTATACCTATTACTAGTACTGTTGCTTTATACATATATGCATGGAAAAGTAACATACATACAGAGTCAAGTGTAATAATGTGTAGTGTGTGTACACTTGCACAGTTTTCAGTATGTATGTCTACACACACGTCATTACAAGCTTTAAGTCGGAACGTCAATCTGACTCAAGCCTCTCCACACAATCACAAATCACCATCCTATCTATGAAATTAACAAAACTTCTTGACTTCCTCCCAAACTTTTATTACGTACATAGTTATGTATGTGTGTGTATTGTGTATAATCTAGCTGTGTTCACTGTACAGTACATGATCAAAGTAAATCTTGTTGTACATGTACAATGTACATTTTACATACACACACACACTTTTACAGTATCCAATGAAGGCAATGGCATGGAATGACATGGCATAGCATAGCATAGCATAGCATGGTATGGTGTGTTGTGGTGTGACGTAACACACAACAAATTGCTCAAACTTTGACTCAAGACTCAAACCGATTCCGACCATGGGTTAGTCCATGGCTATGGCTATGTACGACTTGACATGGAGATTTTCATTTTGGTCTTACTCAAGTTTACTCAATAAACTATAAGTGTGTATCGATAAATGTGCATATACATATTTAAGTATTACATGCATTTGTATTCTATCATATGATAGAGACAAGATGCAATGACGTTGGAGATGAACTTATTCCATAATAGAAGGAAATATTGCATGGATATAAATATGTATAGTGGTACTGAGTTTGTATTTCTATAAAATTTTTTACTTTAGTTTACCCCAAAGTTACAAGTTTACAACCCAAAAAATGAATCATCCGAATTTCAACGGGCATATTGTATACATATACATTCATGGTTTTCTCTGGCAATATAATAAACTTATACAATGTACAAATTGCTTTTCTTTTTGGACAAACCCAATATTACTGTCAATAAATGCAGAATGTTCAGAAAAAGGAAAACGATACTTTAAAAAATAAGAAAGCACGAGTATCCTAAGTTGAATTGAAAAGTAAAGATAGATTTATAACGAAATTGTGCTCCGTCTTTGAGTGTGGGGAGTATAAATATAACATATAGCACACACGACTATAGGTGTCCGTGTACAAATACAAACAAGAATTTGTACACTGTGTTTAATATTTAACACTTGGGCCTGGACTTTTACCACCTACTATGAGCTTCAACATTTCTATGGAGTCGATATATGGTTTAGCTAACAAGCCGATATGGGACATCATACACCATACACATCAGCAACAGCAGTCACTACTATTGATATATGGATAAATAAAATGTATGTGTGTGGACACTCAAGTGACAAATAAAGGTCTGCTCCCGTCAACGTCACTTAAATGAAAGAGGCGTACACAGATATCTTTTATATTTTATGAATGTGTATGTACCTACATATACATAAATGGATGTGCACTTTACACACACATGATATAAGAAATAAGTACGACTCGACACTTAAAGCTCCACACATTATTGTCATATTGACTTTTTGATGAGGATTCCGCGTTTTTCACCTTTAGATACATTACAAATCCAAAACTACGACTTACCAATAGCTCCGCACGGGTACTTGTACACTTAACTTGAACAGAAAACAATTGCTATTATTTACTGTGTTGCATAACTAGTTAGTAACTAACCTGTTCACAACTGACAACGACAACTGAAATTCGTTCTATGTAAATCATCATCATTATATCCATCATCCATCATGCATCATGCATCATGTATTTTACGTATTATATTATAATTAGAAGCTCCTGATTTGTCATGACTATAATGTATAGGCGTATATAAGAAATAGTAGGTATAGGTAAGTAGTAAGTACTACTGAATTAGACTTCTAATTCAAATACACCTATACTAAATACAGGATGAATCATGATGATGATGATGTGTGTACTTGAGCATCACGGAAAATTATATTAGCAATATTATGTTATGTACAATGGTACAATCGTACAAAACCTACGTAACGTATGAGATGCAGAAAAAAACTAATAGCTAATATCTGTATTACGTACTCTAGTCATAATTTCATTTAAATCATTTTCTGTACAAATAGGAAATAGATATGGATATAGACATAATAATGGGCTATATGTATACACAATGTATAAGTATGCTATTAGAGGATTCAAGTACCTATACATACATACAGATATCCATTATACAGTCAATAATACACCTAGACTGTGGAGCAGAACTAGGTTTCCGTTTCCGGTGTGGTTCTACATTGTAAATGGCCTCCAGTCTTCCTCTTTCTCTCTCTCTCTCGCTTCTTCTTCTTTCTACTTCATGCCGATACATCTGCCTCTCCGTACTTGCTTCTTTCTTTATTTTCTGTTCAGGGTGACGAAGGCTGACTATAAAAAATGCTAGTAATAAGACAGACTGTAAAGACCAATAGTAAAAGTTATAAAAAGCTAATCCCCAATAACAAATTTCAAAACTTGAGCCAGAGATAGACTCGAGTCAGATGTCCTTTTCATTCTTCATCTAACATCTACAATCAAGATGTTTTTCACACCATATAATTTGGGTGTCCACACCAATAAAAGAGAATCTTCCACAATCTTGTTTCAGTAAACAGATTCATATTTTTCAATCAAAGTAAGTGGTTTAGATCCCTCTATTAAGATGTTTGGTAGCAAATGGCCTCATAATTGTGACACGACGACGAAAGCATGCAATTTAAAAGCATCTAAAAGGTTCGATGTCCTTATTTTTCAGGGTATGTAAACGCCTTTTTATACGGATAACAAAATACATATAATGCTAGGATCAGTTTAATGAGAATGGAGATGTGCAATCAGCAAAACAATTCATAATTGATCAAATTCAAGATCATAATCAAGATGACAAAAGGGGTAGAGAATCGATTCGAAATACTTTAATGCTAGCACTGCAAATTTTACAGTTTAAAGTGTAAAAAACAGTACAATTTACCAGCTTCACCCAAACCGGCCCTATTTATGTTTACATGAATACACAAAACGTAATGCACAAAAACTGTAAGAAGATACACAAATAACAATAATAACAGTCAAATGGATAGAATGGAAATGTACCGCAATTTCCAGACTCACTTGCAGCATGTGAGCACGAACCAATGAATCGAATAATACTGTGTGTGTGTGGAATCCGAACTTTGGATACGTGGGTTCACAGTTGTTGGATATTGGGTAACATATTATACAAACACATATACAATGGAGATTTTTTAAAATTTCTCTAGTCCATTGCCCATGGCTCCGTAAATATACATACATACATACGTATTCAGGTTTGGATAATACAGATAAGTAGACCCTTCATTGTACATTATGTACGCGTGTAATATTATTACGAATTCCCGGCAAAGTACACAGCATAAGTATTATTCCTATTATTATTATATTATCTCGCTCCTTGGTCGTCATGTGTGCAATGTGTACTCTACTCTATTCTACAGTAATGAATAGAAATGTATGTTATAGTATTATGGGTCGTTTGAGTTGAGTTGTTTTGTATTCTCTTGTCTGTTACTCCCTTGTGTTATGTTTGCTCTATTGCCTTGGCCTGGCTTGGCATTGCATCTCTCTCTCCTCTGGAAAGGGTGCATATACAATGCATATGTAATGCATGATGAATCTTATATAATATTCCTTAATTTTTTTACCTTTTTCAACTTCTTGCATCATTATTTCTTATAAACTCACAAGTATCCACAACCCACAGGCTGAACTGGAAATAGCTTCTTGTGATGTACTACTAAAACATTGTTCATTTACAAAGTACACATTGTACATACAATGTGTACTTTGTAAATGAACAATGTTTTAGGAAATTCACACATACAAACCAAGTTAGTACGTACTGGAAGTATTATTACTGCGTCCTTGCTCAAGAGAGCATAAGTCCTAACAGCTATGATGATAATAGCATTAATATTAATTTTGGATTGTGTGATCCTGATCTTTTCTTTTTCTTAAATGTGTACAAAGATGATGTTTACATATCAAGTAGTTATACATGCACCATACATCAAAAAAGGAAGCTATAGAATGTAGGAATGTGCTTGTACGGGTGTATCATTGTATCATTTCTTCATCTGCCTTTCTTTCTCACCTGGCTCCCCAAAAGGTTTTTACTACAAGTTTCTCCTTTCTCCTGCTTGGAATTGGCAAGGTAATCTGATCAATGATAAATATGAAACTTGTCTTTTCGATGGACAGTCGATTTAATAGTAAAAAGTAAAACAAATTTCAACTCAAAGACCTGTTACTTTTCTCAAGGCAGGATTTAAAATTTCTCAATTTAATGTCATAACAAAATATCCGACATTCGTGGTTTTGAAGGGCCTAATTAACTCGTGCTTATACTACTCATTGCAGAAAAAAGAATCCCCAAATTTAATATTCTTACCGCTAAATCTCCAGTTTTTACGCATCAAATCTACCGAAGGATTTCTTCTCAGCCTACATCTATGCTGTTAAAGTTTGCCTTGTCTCAGGTTTAAAACGAGAAGAGCTTTATTATGTATCGTACTATGTATACCTACAGATTCTCATCTTTATCCACAATCCACACTTCTCCTGCTATTCTTCGTCATCCGCCACTACTTTTGCTTCTTATGTGTGCATACAAAAGTACATGCATAGTTTTGGGACAGGGGCACAACAAACTTGCCCATACATAGGTATGTACACATACTATTATATACTGACACAGCATAGACCAGCATTCGGCGCATAAATTAGTCAAAAGCGTAAACAGCAAATACCGATACATATACAGAAGTTCTCTCCTTTCTTCCTCGTTCTACGTTTCTCCCGTTCTCTATTTCTCTCCTTCGCTCTTTCTCTGCCTTGTCTACAATTGTATGTACACACACAGCATCATACTGCATACTAAATCAATACACAAGATTCTAGCACTACGGCTAGGAGTATGACTAGGACTACTACTAGGACTCTAACTCTAGCTCTCACTCACTCACTCACTAACTCTCCTTTTTCACCCTCTTTCTTCTTCTTCTTCTTCTTCCACAATTCCTGTCTCTCTCTCTCTCTCTCTCTCTCTCTTTTACTTACTTACTTACTTACTCACTCTCACACACAAAAGTCGAGTCCCGGCACATTCTATCCTATCCCATGTCCTACGTTTTACTTCTAAATCAATAATTTAAACTCTACACTGTGTTCTACCACTGGCATATATGATATAGAAGAATATACTTCCACCTAGTAGCCACATGTACTCTGTACTGTATCTACACATACACATTACACATATACATGTATGCACACTGATGTAATATATTTTATCAGGCACACTCTCTCACTCACTCACTCACTCTTTCTCTCCCGGTGGGTAAATGGACAGGCCCACACTTATTATATTAGGAATTTTCCACAGGTATAATGGTGCTGATATTTCATTATGATATTGGCCTGGAACTGTGGAGCAGGGGAGCGGAGGAAGATTCACCTCCACATCCATATCAAGGATTTTTTAATACTGATAATGATAATATACATATACATAATATGTACAAACACACCATATCTGTGTAATAAAAACACCAATTCAATCCAATCTAGTTCAGTCCAGTTCAACCCAATACAGTGCAATGCAATGTCATCCCATGCTAGTGCCAGTGATACTCCTGACGAAATGAACATCATATGTCCGATGTAATGATATAATATAATAACCACGTTTTGGCTATTCCACTCCACTCTCCAGTCCATGGGCATTGGTATTGGCACTGGCATTGGCGTTGCCGCCTGTACAGTTCCGTAGCCCATTGCTTACCGCACAATGTACTGATAGATGGTCGGCGAACAAGACGAACGGCAAGAACAAAAACAACGCGGTATACATAGTATAGTTTAGTAAGCACGGATAATGGTAGAGATGAAAGAGGAAAAAAGTGTATAAAAAATTTCACACCAATTCCAAATCCAATCCTATACTTTTCCTCATTGTTTTTCAGTGTTGTGTGGAAAAATGCATATCTGGCAAACGGGGCATATCTAAAAAATACACACCAAAGTGAGGCAAAGCAAAGCAAAGACCTGACGTAATGGAAGGTGAAGAATGGAATAGAGAAAGAGAGAAACAAGGAAAAAATACAGATACTTGTAAAAGTGAGCGAGTGAGTGTGTGTGTGTAGTGTGTATAGTGAGAAAGAGTATCATCATATCGTATCGTATAAAGGAGAGAAAAGGAAGACAGCAAGCTAAAGAGGACGACAAGTTAATCTTATCTATATACTAGATTTACCATGATATGAGAGAGTCGAGAGACACATGCATAATACGTATATAGATAGAAAAGGACGAGGAGTAGGAATAGGAATATATACATAGGCACTGCACACATATACATGTGTAAAAGAAGATTGTATAGATTGTACAGTGTACGGTACAGCGTGTGAGTGCTTACATACATTGTACACGACTATTTGTATACATGAGGAGATCATGATCATCATCAGGCTGATACGTTAACTATTAACTATATAATCAGAATCAGAAACAGAGAGAGAGAGAGAGAAAGAGTGAGTGAGAGATAGAAAAGGAGAAGATCTGTAATAAGTATTCTATAGAGGAACTGTTTATTAAGTTGAAATGTGGTTTGTATGCTGCACATACATATAATGTACGTGTATATAAATTTTGTATATACTGTGTTTATGTATGTATACTTGTGTTTGTGTATTTACTGCTTGCTCCTCCACACATATCATTATCATTACATACGTATATTACAGTACAGTTTTTTATACACATACCCATACATACATTATAGGTAAAGATACAGTATATAATTGTATACAGAAGAAAAATATGTACAAGGTACATATTTGTAGTTTACACTGTACACATAATATTATTGCATATTATATGCATATGCATGCATGTATGTATGTATGAAGCACATATTTTCACTCACTGTGACTTGTGTATGGTGGCATGGTGTATGTTATTGTGAATGTGGAACGAAGAAGAACAGAGAAGATACTACAAGAAGATGGACTGACTGACGACGACGAGTATAAAAATTGCTTGAGAGCTTTTGAGTATTTGGTATTTTGAACTGACTCGGTTCGTTTTTCCCGTGTTTGTACGAATACACATACATTATAGACTTGTAGGAATAGGAATAGCAATAAGAATACGAATACGAATCTTGTTCTTGTTCTTTATACCTTACGCTTACACTCTTTTTCCCTGTGTGCTGTATGTATACAGAGATGTATCTACATTCTACATATATTTGTATGTTATGTGTACTGTACACTATTGTATCTCGGTTTATGTATGTATATATTTGTGTGCTTGTGGAGTACGCCTTACGGATTAAGATACGATAGGATACGGATTACGGATGTGTCCACGGAAGACGGAACATTTACGCTATTAGCAAATGTCATGTACATACCACACGTACTCTTATATGCTCATGTTTCTCACCATTAACCATTTACCCCCACAATCGAATTTCTACTTGTAGGTACTCTACTACTCCAACTCACTACTCCAGACACTGCACGCTGTAGGTATCCATGTAGATACACTACATATAAACGGTACAGTACAGAACAGTCATTTACAAATCTTCCCTTTCACACATACATACATACATACTTCCATGTGCATACATATATGTACCTACACTATATCTGCTACAAATAATAGATACTCAATCTATGTATCTATGTAACTACTCAACTGCATGGCAGCATGTACAGGCTCTTCAAATTCTCGTCAATAACTAATCATCTTATTCAAAGCCGTCATTCCGATTTCGCCTCCCAAATCTCAATCTTCTCAATCTAAACGTAAATCTGAGTCTAAATCTGTATGTATCAGAGTCCAATCCAATACAATAGCTGCAATCCAATAGAAAATATATCAGAGAATGCCGGATCACATCGGAGTTCAGCACAACATAAGTACAGATACAGAATTACTCTCTATCTCTCCAGTCTCAAGTCAAATCCTAATGGGATTTATTATAAAATACAGAGGTAAAGTATAAATGGCTACATTTCTCTAGCATAATCATTATCCTATCACTTTCGTCATAGTAGCATACATATTTCTATTATCATGCGGTGACTTCCTCGTGTCTTTTCAGCTTGCCAATTTTTCAGCAAGGAAGAAGCAGTATCCAGAGTCTGAATTCTATTACGATTCATTGTGTGTATAGAATGTGGAATATTATGGGTAAAACATTTGTAAATACCGTAATGACAAGCAACAGTCAACAATTTAGTGTGAGAAAAATTGGGGGAAAAGTAGAGAATTTTTTGTTACCTTTTCATTTTGACAGCTGATGACTTGATGGTGGCGATTTTGCACGATGAGCAGAGTAGCTTATTCTCTTGTGTGTTATAAGGATTTGTATTGTATTTTAGAATAAAATGTACATAAAATTATCGTTGAATAATTACATTAACTCTTGAAAGATAACCTGTACTTGTTTTTTATGTGTTTGAACTTGTTGTTGTTGTTGTTCCAGTTAAGGTTGAGTTTGTGTGTGTGTGTATGAGTTTAAGTTCTTTAGGTTAGAGAAGGTTCACAACTTTAGAATATAATTGTGGTGACAATAAAGAAAAAATAATATAATCGTAATAATAATATTGATATTAGTTCGATGACTGACACAATGACATGACGCAATCCTCAAGTACGATATACATACGTAGTAAACTGTAGAATATCTTGTCCACTAAAACAATCCCAAAAAGTGTGTATATGTAGGTATGCCGATGCATGCATACAGGAGTCAATTAAAACACAAAGTTCTGGCGTAAACTCAACCAGCTCAATACCTATGTATGTGTTCCTTAGATAAATTCACAACAATGGTCCAACTCTTATGCAAACAACAAACTGCTAATAATTACTAATGATGTTATTGATACTGATGTTTATGTTGATGTATTAACTATTGACGCTCTTGTCTTGAGTGTCCTCGTGTAATAATAGCGATATAGTAATAGAAGGATAATAAATACATATACTCAAGTTGCACGCACTTGCTCTCTTGTTCTCTCTCTCTCTCTCTCTAGCTAATAAACTTTTCCACTTCTATATAAAGTTATATACACGTACGTATGTACTTCCTCTCTGCTTGTTCCCCCCAAAAAAACAGGAATCAATGAGAGAATTTGAATTACCGAAAGGAAGAGAGAATCCACCGTGAAAACATCGGCCTATCTATCTATCTATTAGTTTTGCGGGTTTAGAACTGTCCAAAATCCTCACACAGTACAAGGAAGATACAACAAGCAAGAGGAAAGAAAAATCCACCGAATAAATATAAATAAATCGGATGAACCGAGATTGACTCTGTCCTTCACTTTTTCCCACCCGCTTTGCACACACACACGAGTAAATATAATTATTTAAATATACATACATACACAAGTACAAATCCGAATACAAATACAAATACGAAGACGAATAGGAATCTGAGTGCAAACAGATATAGTTCGGTGGGTGTTAAATGTTGACGAATAAGTATACAGTCACATATAAATATTTTTTCTTTTTAATATAACAACAATAATTTGTTTGTTATTATTGTAAACGAAAAGGATGACGATAATTGTAGTAATTATAATACAATATAATATTTTTAATTATATATTATTTCACTGTGTATATACACTCTACATATTATACATACAGTATACAGGAGAGTTGAGTATGACAGAATTATATCAATAAATGTTCCACTCAATGTACACTATGTTAAGTATGTTCTATTATATATTATGTTATATTATATTATTATCCATCCACTGATGATTTGTGTATATACGTTGTGTCGCTCTGTATTTACTGTGTGTATAATATATAACAAGTATAGCTATTATATATTGTATTATGCTATATTATATTATTATGTTATGTTATATTATACGGTGTGTATGTATATTTGTGTACGTATGAGTGAAGGAGAGGTAAAGATATTGTGTGTGTGTGTGTGTGTGTATTCTATGTTTTCTATGTGTATTTGTGTGAGTATGAGAGGTAGAACGGAGCACGATAAACTAAACCTAACCCAACCGAGGAGCAAAGACAGAATCCAGTGGAAACAACCAAAAGCAAACTTTAGTATACGAGCAAAGCACACACACACACAGGCACACACATACACGTTCACAGAGCACACTCACTCACTCTTTTTTGATGATACAGAGGTTCAGAGGAAAAGTAGTAGTAATTGTTGGACATAGAATATAGAACCTCCTTCTATGCTCCTCTCGGGGCTGCTCATTCACTGAATATTCGCTGTATGTTTATGGCCGATGCCACTGGCAGAGAGAGCCCTGTTGGTGAATTGTAGGAATATTTTGGTTGTAGCCAAAACTCGGCGGATTTAGTCAGCGTCGCTATATCCTTGGGATGGCGCAGCGGGAGCTCGTAAGGAATCATGAGCGAGGGGCTAGCTAGCGCTGGGAAACTTGCAAGTAGCGAGCGAACTAGCGCCGTTGTAAAACGAGGAGTATACTTACATACTTATTACGTGCATATGCATATTACGCATGTATGCATCCATGTATATCTTCTTCATGTACGACACACACACAAATACATACATAGATATGTATATGTTTATACATGTATGAATTTAAAAGGGGGTAGAGATTTTGGGTGGCACAAATATAAAAGTGAAAAAGAGAGAGCCACTGAAAGGGGAATGGACATGAGAATAGTAGAGTACGATCAAGAGAGAGAAGGAGAGAGAGACTGAAATAGTTTTAGAATCTATACACTCGAAACACATGAAGAGAATCGCAAGCTCTGACTGCCTTCTGTAGCATATAAAGAGCCAATAGCCGTCAAGGATTTCTCCATAAGCAAACTTGGGGAGTCGAAGGATGCTCACTGGCTCTACGTTTACAAGCATGTCAAGGATTTTCTTTGGAGACTTTGCTGGCTTGCGTGTATGTATGTATATTGGAGATGGTACTTACATATGGCCCGTGTCTATACATATGTTCACACGTATACACGCTGTAAGAATAGAATCAGTTCGGGGAGGTTTTGGGGGAAGGCGAAGGAGGGAGAATCATATAGTATGGGATGGAATGGCAAGCAAGCAAGCGGGTGACGAGCACAAAAAATTTAAGGTTCTATCCTCTCTCTCTCTCTCTCTCTCTCTCTCTCTCTCTGTTTCTGTGTTTCTCTCTCATTTTCTATGTAATTCACTATGTTATGTAGTTGTTAGTAGGATGTAGTAGTAGGTAGCTCTGCTATGTTTTCTGCTGTATTTTATAAGACAGAAAAACTATGGAAACTACGTAAACCAAAGCATTACATACAACATACATTACCTACATGCATATGATACTCACAGAGCAGGCTAGCAAGTAAGTAAGTAAGTTAGCGCATACAATACAATTCACATAGTCTCTTTCAAACGAGTGAGTGAGCGAGAGCAAGACAGAGACAGAAAGATAGAGATAGAGAGGGAAAATTATCGTAAACTTATATGGAATCTTGTGTTCAATGCCACCACGCACAAATTTCATATGTACCGATGCATGTATATTATACATAATAAACATTATTATACTTGAAAAATATGTACAAAACATAAAATATGCATGCAATAAGCACAAATACATACAGGTCCAAAAAACATATGATGATACATCATGATATTATATGTATCAGTCACTGTGCGTTGGATTGGATGGATGACTATTAGCATTAGCGGGGAAGAGAAATGAGGAATGCCCTTATCATTCTCTAGTAACTATTCTCTCGGATAGAATCGAGAAAAAAAAATTATAAATACATAAATTTTGAAATACTGATGACCATATCATACATATATACTATACTATACATATGCAGAAATGCCCAGAATACTTTACATAGTTCACTTTTTCTTGCTTCTTCCGAATTCTATTTTTTTATTTACTCTACATACATGCATACATCTACGGTATGCGCAACGGCAACGTTTTTCCGTTCGATCCATGAACGTTTTATGAAGAAAAAGTTGGAATACTTGATAAAAACGAAAACTAACAGGTTAAAGATGAAAACTTGAGACAATTTAATATATAGGGAGGGTGAAAGATGATTCGAACAAGTAACGTTGACATTCATGTTTATCATGTCATCATCACTTTTGGCAGTGTCACACGGCAAACGTGTGTGTAGTGTGTAGCCGTAGGTTTATCCGTGATGGTGAGAATGAGCGGGCGGCAAAAATTCTGGATGGAAATGTAAATGAACATGAAAATAATGCAACTTCAAAATCCCGGTGAAGGTAAATATATGACTTTTTTCACGACTTTTTCGTCGGCTTCTAAAATCCCAACAGGCAAACTGGAAAAATTGATAAAATTTTTATTTTACTACGTATTAGCTGAAAGATGTTTTTGGGGCAAATGAACTGTCAAACTTATTTTGAATTTTGCACTCCTCTATACCTTTGCGGAATATGTTGCTGTCTTATAGAATGAGAACGAGAGATAGAAAAACGAAACGAAAGAGAGCCTAGAGCATTGCAAAAATATCATATAGCCCTTCCTATATATATTTCTTCCTCTCTGTCTCTGTTTCTTTCCACGCATAAGCATAAGCACAAGCTCTGCATAACATAACGTGTGTAGTATAGTCATCATGTTGTGAATGTATTTTGTATGTAAGTACGGATGTTTAGGATTGACTACATAATATAGTGGCAAGGTGTATTCAACCTGCTTAGTATGGCCAAAGAATACATGTGTATTGTGTATATTGTATATGTGTGTAGTTGTGTGTTAGAGAGAGACTGCAAAGACAAACTGAGAATGAACGAGAAATTCCAGATTCAAAGAATAGAGAACGCAGTCATCGTATACGATTACGAGCAAGCGTGCCCCCTATGACTCGATGGTGGCAGAGAAGAACCAAAGAGTAGAGAAAAGTGAATAGAATATACAGGCAGAGAGAAAGAGAGAGAGAGAGAGAGAGAGAGGCTTAATAATGATTCGGTCCCGGTATTAGATTCAGATCATTATTAGTAAATAGTGATGATGATTAACATTCCTTATTTAATTCGACTACCATGCATTAAACCTTAAATACTGAGGTTGCGAGGAAGATCAACGCCTGTCTCTGCCGATTATGTACAACTATGCTCCTACAATTTTTCTCATACATGCAACTGCCTGTATTCTCTATCCATTGTACATGCATATCGTCAATAGGAATGCAATGTTAATTTATCTGCCTGTATTCCGTGGCCTTAAGTCGGTTTATATCCAAAAACTAAAGGCGCAAATACACATAATATTATACATTCAATTGAATGTGTACTCTGCGTATTCCTATTTATTTCCCCGATATTTTAAATGGTTGTGCTTTGATGCTGAGTTGCAATATTGTTTGTAAACCTCTGTGGATCTATATGCAACGTTAAAGCTTTACATGCATGTATTTTAGACTGTCGATTAAACTGTGTTTTCTTGAAAACGGATCCCGGCTACGAGTTTTGTTACTTTGGTTCATACATTCGACTGTGTAAAAAAATCCATTGAAATCAGGCGAATTTCAACAACTTTTACATTATATCAACCATAAACGATTTAGACAAACTTTGTATATATTTTGGTTAGCTTACTATGACCAAAGGAAGTTTTTCCCCAAACCTGCCATTTCAAGAGAATGCGACTTGAGCGACAGTCCAATCTGTATATGTGTTTATACATGTGTAAGTGTATACATGAACACAGACACATGTAAACGGTGGACTAGGACGTTCTTCTTTTCTTTTCGTACGCCATGCCTTCCCATCCTCGGAACACGTAGTCTCGGTAGTCAGTAGACAAAAACATTGTAATACTGTGTGTGCACTGAAATGAACCAAAAATCTCCCTATAGCCTTTGGACAGTGGAAAACTTTTGGTATTTAAGTACCTCAGATCCATCCTAATACTTTATAGCTACCTTTCATGTATTCATATTCATATTCATACGGAGGGGCAGATGTTAAGTGTGTAATATTGACATATTGACAATGTGTAATGTGTATATATGTAACATCAGCATAATAAGTCAATATGTTCTCTCTATCACAACAGCAGACAGATGATCACGACCTGAAGTTTAAAATCAAAGTACATACATACATGTAGTAGATTTTGTTTAAAAATCAGGCATCTTTTGAACTACTCAAGAATTTTTTCCAGCTTGATAATTGGTAGTCAATCTGACTATACTGATTATTTACACGATCTGGAAAAAAGAGTTTCTCTGCCATTGGCAGGAAAATTAATTCAGACGTATGGAATTCTTCTAATTGTTTTTTCGAGTGTATTCTGCACCACGTGTACCCACGAAAAAATTTCTCAGAACAGAAATTGTTATACATGGCACCTTTGTTAATGCTTTCTCGTATATTACAATCATAATTGAAAACCAAACTAGGTATGTATGTATGTGGCCTGTTTTGTTCTACTACTTTACAGCAAAATCAATAAAACACTAGCACTCACCGAAAAATTATTATTATTCAAATTTACCGAAATTGTCCTCAAGGAGAAAGTTTGACAGGAGACTTTTTAAACTCCTTTAACTTTGTAAGCTCAAGATAATGATATACAATATACATACACATTACACATAGCTGGTACCGAGATATGTAACAAGTGATCAATACGATGTACATACGACGTTCTCCATACCGCCTTCATTTTCGTTTTCTGCCTACTTATCTTTTTTTTCTATCTTGTGTTCCTTCCTACATTGTTTGGCTTCTCCAGTTTCACTAATACACAACATACACCCATAATTTGAATTTGAGACTACGATTTTGATGTCAATGCTGATGTTCGTGTTCGTGTTTGCGTTGAACGCGGAACGTTAGAGAAACGCCACTCAGTCAACCAGTCAGCCAAGTTACATATGTATGTACACGGTTACTGTAAATTGTATTTAAGCCCAACCTGCTTTCCCTTCCGCTTCTTCCATTTCATTTGTCTACAGCGCGGAATGAGAAACATTCCACAATGTATAGTTATATCAGTACAAAACAAAAGTCAAAGTAAGGAAGCAGAGGCCATGCTTAATACAACATACACATGCATATGTGTATGTGTATATGACAGAAAAAAGAGGGAGAAAGTGAAAAGTATCTAGTAATCACAGGACATATTGAGAACAGAGCATTGAGAGTTTCCCATTTCGGCGTTGGCCACAGTCAGAGCTTATGGCATATACAAATAGAGTGTGTGTATTGTGTATGTAGGTATAATGTTGTGTACATTGAGTTTACCGGGAAAATTGATTGACAAGCTCGGGCTTTGTGGGTGTATAAATAATAATACTGTTTGGTTTAATGCTCCCCACTAGAATAATATTTATTACTACGGTTATTTTTTGTCGCTCTCCCCTTTCTTTTTGTAGACCACAGGACGAACCATGGAATACAATAATTCTGCCAATTGAACTGAATAGAATTTTAGCTCCAAATTTGCCTTCATAATTTTGATCTAATGTTCAGACATTGGAAATGAGTTTTTTTTCTTCGTTGCACATCAATCATTAATCATCGTCAATATTTTTTAGCAGGACAAAGGGTCTTTATAATATGTGCGTATGTGCCTTGAATAAAAAAATAGAATAAATAGTGAAAATTGTACAAAAATTCCTGGAAAAGTATTTCCTTTTTCCTGGAAAAGTATCCCAAGATTTGATATCTTTCAAAACGATTTAACATTTCACATTGAAATAATCTATTGTCAAGTACCAAGCATTATTAAGTTTGCATAGTAGTTGAAACTGATGATGCTGTAGTAATGCTCAGGTTCCATACCAAATTGAAAATTCAGACAGATGCGACGTACAATGCAAAATGCACACATTCGAGGAAAATGTATAGGGACGGAGAAATTCATACCGACTATTATAATTTGACTGTGACCCGTGACTCTATCAGGGTAAAGTAGCATCTTGTTCTTGTTCTTATGTATGTATGTATTATGTATGTATATATGTTCTTGAATCCGCCTTGTTGTCTCCTGGTTTCGTCAAATGACATCTTAAAACAAGTAATAAGTTTCTCTCTCACATTTAATAAACGCCTCTGTTCCTTCATTACCGTTTATACCATAGCCCTATACCATCTTAAGCATTTCCCGAGTCCGAGAACCATCATTTTCGTTTTATCCTCCATCTATTCATGTCCTGATGTAGGTGTGTATGTATTTCAAGAACTCTCTAGGAGAAAGTCAGCAAGTAACCAGTAAGAGGACATGCATATATATCTATGTACAATGCACATGCATTGTATATAAATGTGTAGGATCTTGTTATGTATCATCTCTCCTCTAAAACGTCCCCTATTTCTTCAAGTCCCCTGTACCAATTTACCATCCGTGAATATCATCATGTTCCCTGCGTTCTTCTCCCTTGTACATGTACATATGATAGGATGATACATAATACATAGTATAGAACGGATATGACTGTGTAAAACTATATCATGCACTTGTGTCTAGCTCTCCTCTCATGCTTGCTTTCTCCTCCTTCTTTCCTTATACACTTCTTCGTCTCCTTCTTTTCCTGCGGCAGATCATCGCAAAGCTTGAATTCGTGTATTTTGTGCTCCTGTCCCAAAGTTTGTATGTAGTATGTATGCATGTTGGTTTATGTGAATATTACACATTGGATTTTCACTGGGCCACACGACCAGGACTCAGAACCAGGAACATAAATATCTATCATGTAAAGTGATGGCAGAGTTTGAAAGCAGAGCAGTAAGAAGAGAGGGGCGAGGGAGAAAGACAGAGACAGAGAGACAGAGACTGAGAGGGAAAGATCATAAAGGACGAGAGGAACCACAGGGCCAGGAGAAAAAAATAATATGGTTCTTTGAATGTTCCGTATTAATTTTCTACAAGCTTTTCGACTTTTGTAGAATGGAACAACGACAAAAGAATCTTCTCTTTTCCCCCTCCTTCTTACCATACATCGTTTTCGTTTTTGGTTTCTTGTTCTTCTTCTTCTTCTGCCTCATCTTCATCTTTAGTCTGCGTATTCCCTCCATCTTCACCGTTTTTCTGTCTTCTTGCTTTTTCTTTTCGATCTCGTACTCGTCGAATTTTTTTCCACGGCAAAGTAAAGCATTTCACATCCACAATACAATCCCCATATTACACATATGTATAATATATATGTATGTCCAATGTACATTGAGTATAAAGGGAAAGCGAATGATATGGAATAGATAGAAGATGACAAGATTGGACGTTGAGTTCTGATTGCATTGAAGGAGGGAATGTATTTATATAGGGAAAAGCAAGCAGGAAGAGGAAACAGGGAAGAAAAAACAAGGGAAAAGTACATAATATGTATATGTATCCGAATCATGATGGTACACAATATGGTATACACAACACAGAGACTAGTACTTTATTAAAATTCTTTATTTTAGTGCAAAAAACTACAAAGTAATTTTCTCAAATTCTTAAATCTCCGCATGCATGCTGTTTATGTTGTACCGTGGTCAAGTGCCATGTAAATATGTACTACTGTGATGTGATTGTAAGTTGTATTGTAAGCTTCATGTAATCTGTTCAAGCCCAAACACAAACATTATGTTATTTTGCAACCTCATTGTTAGAATTCATTAGCAATTAATTATCCAAGCCGGAAAACTTTTCATCCTATATAATAGTTGTAATTGTATACAGTGCACTCTGGTACTTTTATCTCTAATGATGCCTCTGGTCTTTGAAAGATTGCTTTCACTCTTTGAAGAAAAACTATACACAAAATATAAAACAAATCAAACAACAAGTAACTCATTTATAGTTGAAAATAAAGACAGATTTAATTTTTTCCGAATTTAAAATTCAAAGTGTATGCATACATCTCGCCTACAAAATTCCTAGTTTTTACCTTCTTTGCTTATTTTTTATATACGTACATACATATATAAATAATATTATACGTTGTGTAAATAGATATAATAGTTAATCTTTGTCAAGCACGTCTGCTTCCTCTTCTATTACGTGAAATTCTTCAATGAGCTTTCAAATTACTATAATTTTTTTGATTATCCTCTTTCTCCCTTTCTCCATATGTATAAAAGCTGTCTTCCTCTTCCTCTCCACTGTGTCCATTATCCATGCATCATCCATGGAGTATAGAGCTCTAGCTTATTTTTTGAGCTGGAAAGCATAACGACTCCTCGGTTGTAATTATGAGAGTATTATACTGTCATTTCTATTCATTTTTTTCAGCGAGTCGGGTTGAGACACATGGGGAGCAAAAGACAGTCATACTACACCAAGGGTCTATGTATACAACATATCCATTATCCATTTATTCTTTCTATAAATATGTGTGTGTATGTATACTATGTACAATGTACATACATATGCATGTGTGTGCTCATTGGCTACCTCGTTTTTGCTTTATGCATTGTGAATGAAGATGTTGCTTGTGCGGATTGTGTGGAGCTTGGTAAAAATAATATCAACAGTTGGAGTGTGAGATAAAGAATGAGGAATGAAAGAGTGGATGGATGACGAGGAGTAGAAGAACAGGACGGAAAAAAAGTAGGAAAAAGAGTACGCTGCATGTGTATATAGTGACTATAGATTTATACGGTACAATGTAGAATCATGCACATACATACTATACACTGGACTGTAGACTGTAGAGCGTAGAGGAAGAGAGAACACACATGCCTTCTCGCTCACTCACTGTGCAGTGGTGAAGTGAGGGCTGGGAAAAGTAGGGAAATCTGAGGGAAAGTCGAGGCGGCAAATGAAAACTAAAGCGAAAACGAAAACGAGTGAAAGCAGTGAAAGCGAGAGGGAAAGCGAAAGAATGAGAGAGAGCGAGAGAGAGAACAGCGAAAGATAGTTTCTCGTGAAGTTCTATAGTAGATCGATATTTCCATGGATGTTTCAGTTTCAGAAAACGTAAGGGAGACATATATGATCGATATCCGATGTAGTAGTGAGTAGTAGGCATCTTTCACTAAGTAAGTTTGCTTCCAACAGTCTTCTCTCCTGCTTACTTGCCTGTCTGCCTGCCTGCCTGCTTATTGCTTGCTTGGTTCATGGTGCTATCGCTATATATACATGGTGCCTTTCCAAAAATTTCACTACTTTCTCCTCTAGGTTTAGTTCTCAGTTCTATAGGACGCTCACTATTTTCCTAATGTTAGGCAAAATGCGAAGAGGAGTGAACACGGAACAGAACGTTGAGAAAGCAAGCTGGTCGAGTGCTGTACAGTACACATGACTGGGAAGAACGAAAGGAGAAAGGAAAAGACGAGGAAAGAGGAGCAGAGAGAAGAAAAAGACCATCATGTATATTTTCCATGACTCGTATTCGTATATGTATTCGTATTCGTAGAGGAGTCGCAGGGAAACGGAAAAACTTTTCCACATTACACATCACTACTCCGTACTACATATAGGTATGTAGGTACATATATTCTACTCGGACTAATACTAATACCACGACTACAACTACAAGTAGTCCTAACTTTAGCCTGTCTGTTCTGTATGCCCTACGCTCGTGGAAAGAAACAAGACGAACATGGAAAGAAGCGGAAGAAAAATGAGAATGCACAAGAACGGCTAGCACGCTGATATCAAATGTTATCCCTCTACACATACTCTTCCTTCTTTGCATTCTTGAGTTTGGAGCCACGACAAAAAGCAAATTGTTTAAATCAAAAATATTATTCATCTAATATAATACAATATAATATGGATGCATATTATACATACAAGTGCTGTACTTTTTTTACATCCTTTCTTTCTTTGTTCTTGTAATCCTTTGTTGATCTTTTAACATTTAAAGGGAAAACAGGGTGAGAGGAGGATGACAGAAATATAGGGATATGGACAGGGAGACGGGAGGAGGGGCAGAGACAGGGAGAGAGAGAGAGAGAGAGAGAGAGAGAGAGAGGAGGAAAGTAGAAAATGTTAAGAGAGGGGGAGGGGTGTTGGAGAGTGGAGAGTACAGGGAATCATATTGGATTGGGTTCATTATTATAAAGGGTGCTGTGTTCTTATTTCTTGACTGTGTGCTGTCTGTGTGTACGGTGCACAACCAACTGTTTTCCCTCGTCTTCTTCGACTTTCTCTCCATCGCTCTCTCTCTCTCTCTTCTTCTTCTTCTTCTTCCTTTCTTCTCCACTTGACATCGTATAACAGACTGCGCATTCAATCTTCACTTTTTTCTTTAAAAACCCGGCACAAATTTCATGGATCGAATTTGTTCGTTAGGGCAGAGACAGACTGGGGAAAGGATCAGAATCAGACGGAGATGCTGCATACTTTTACTGGACATACATACCTAATATGTATGCAAGAAATATGGAGGATGTCTCCTGAACTATCTTACTATTATAATACAGTACGTACATCTAATATAATAATATCTGACTAGTGAAACCATCGGTATTGTATTACATTTGGAACTTTAATAATATGCTATATACATTATTATATATATGGAAAGATGCATGAGCCTTCGGTGGTTTAATTTGGACAGATAAACAACTGCGGAACAAAACACAAATAAGCACAGAAATTATTAATTCTGCTTAAAACGATTGAATGTTTAACCAATTGTATAATAAAGATGATAAGCGTCAGATAAGCGTCTTTTGACGTAAATGTAAATAATAGTAAATAGATAACTTTCGACTTACCTGATGTATGCCCATGACGTATGACATGTGTATGCAAATGTGTACAATTAATCATTTCAGGTTTGATGAAACTTTGATGATACTTGACAAGATTATCTAATTTTGATGATATTTTTGGAACAGCTTATCAAAATTTGATCAAAACTGTTACGTTTTTTATTTGATTCTCAATTCTCATGAAGTTTTTATGGCAAATAACCTTTCTTCCAGGACATAATATGCAATTTTAATGATTTTTAATCATAGCTGGCAAAGGAGTGCATAAAGGTCCTTTATTTGCACTTGTTTATTCCTTAGCATAATATGCATATGAAACATGATTACTTCTTGCCATTATTTATTGACAACCGGACACAAAGTACATAATACAGATTTAGGTAAAATCGGGGATTAAAATGACAGGTAACGTGTAAATCAGCAAACGTTTGTTGTTGCTCAGGCTTATGGGACCATTGAAAAATTATTACTATGATGTTATATGCACGAAATGAGAATTTAAATTGTATAAAGCGTGCTACCAGCAAAAAGCAGAAGAAGTTGAAAGTTGAAAAAAGTTGAATGAAGTATAGTGAGAAGAGGATAAGTGAAGAATATTTAGCTAAATTTCTTTAAATTTATTTGTTGGCGATAGTATATTGATCCATTGTTAATTCGTCAGTCAATCTGACACACAAGTAAGTTTGTTACGTATAAATTTTGTACAATTGTATTGATGCAGTCATTAGTATTGCCATAAATAAAATGTGTATATTCGTAAAAGAATGTAATGCTTAATTAATTAATTAATTATTGTGTTACTTTTCTTTTTAAACAGACTGTATGACATAATGAAGAATAGTGCTGGGGAGTATGCAAGCAACTTTAAGCTCCATGTGACAAACATTGTGGACATTCAACATTGTCCTATTACTAGTTTAGACTTAAAGAAGGACAATTCACAGCTTGCACTCTATAGGTATTTTAATCAAATTTTTCTTAGTTTTTTTATATTCTGCATGAATATGAATGTATTATATACTTCGTGGTGTACTAAACTAATTGTAAAATAATCAATCATGGTGAAAACCAGATTTAAGGCCCATATATCATGTAAGTAATAGATGCTGTAATCTGTAATGTATTGCTAATGTATAATTTGCAGAGGAGGCGAATCACCGGCTATTGAGATATGGAATGTTTCCAATGCTCCATTTCTTCAAAGAGTTCTGTATGATTTAGAAAATAATGATGGTAAACCATCCGTGGAGAGTTTAATTTGGATTCAAGATCGACTATTTTCTTGTGGACTGCATGGATTCGTACTAGAACACGATGTTGTTTCAAAGAAGATTAAGGTTTTCTTTTGTGCCATTATTCATACAATTCTTTGGATACGATAAGTTTTAGCTACAAACAATGAGTTTATAAATTATAAATTGAACCCCTTGTGAATTGTTGTATTTATTACAGCGTAAGTATATGGCTACTTCTGGACCTGTATGGCAAATCTCCCCTAGTCCCAATGAACAATTATTAGCTGTATGTACTTTTTATATGTTCAAAATACAAGTCAACCATATGTAATTAATTTCTTTGTTTTGTAGGTATATAATATATGGCTTTTACAGTGACGGATAGTTCATTATTAATGTATCTACTTTTTATGAAATATTTGGCAATATATAGGCTGGAACTGAAGATGGTTTTGTTAACATATTCCAAGTCTTGGACGACGGCCTGGAGTTTGTCAAAGTTCTTGACCGTCAGGAAGGTAACTGACCAGACAAGTTTAATTTTGTCAAATATCATTATTTAATAAAGTTTAACATGTTTAGATGAATTATTTTATAGAATTAGGTTATATTTTACAGAAATCACATTTTTTAGTTTAAGTATTAATAATGGTGATTTTAGTAGAAAAGTTTAATAAGTATGATTTAAAAGTGAAATTCTGTGAATATTGGTACATTAATTATTAAATTATTAATTACTTAGTAACGAAAATTT
>JAQIVE010001491.1:0-24610 GCA_034698285.1 Sminthurinus bimaculatus | reverse complement strand
AAAATATGAAATTTGGTGTCTATAATAGTCAACGTTGGTGTCTATTAAAGTTCCATTTTTGGTGTCTATTATCGTAAATTCATTTTCATTTTTTATTTTTGGTGTCTATTATCGAAAATCAAAATCCTTTTTTATTTTTGGTGTCTATTATAGTCATTTTTGGTGTCTATTATCGTCCGAGCCTTTTTTAACTCGTTAAATTTGAATGCAGGTAAAAAGAAAAAAGTTTTAAAAAAGCGAGCAAATAGACACAGAGAGAGAGAGAGAGTGAGCAAGAGAAGGATAGAAAAGCAGACTGTGTGTATTATGTATGTATGTATATGTATGTCTATATTGGAGAGTATGCTGCGATGAGAGCGAGCTGGCTGTGGAAAAAAGTGTCTGTCTGTCAATCCTGTCATCTTGGAGAGACTGGGAACTCGCTGTTTCGCCTCATCCACGGACACGGCACTCGCCCAAAGGCTTCCCTTTCCTCGCTCTCGCTCGCTTTGGCTCTCTGTCGCTCTTGATAAAAGAGTAAAGCGAGCGAGCAAACATCACCTTTTGGCTTCGTGCCGTGTCCTGCCAACTCCTAGAATGATTCCTGTGCGGGATCGCAGAACATTCCTCACAATGTGAGGCATCTGTGCATTTTTCCACACACATTTCTGCCCTCGTCCTTTCTCCTTTTATTTCCACAGTACACAGTCACGCTCGCATTCAGAGTCTGTACCAAATCGTCGGAATATTCTACTGTTTTTTGTATTTTCTCTTGAAT
The DNA here is from genome assembly GCA_034698285.1 of Sminthurinus bimaculatus. NCBI lineage: Eukaryota > Metazoa > Arthropoda > Collembola > Symphypleona > Katiannidae > Sminthurinus > Sminthurinus bimaculatus. The sequence goes on along the minus strand of JAQIVE010001491.1, from coordinate 23,853 downwards.
AAAAAATGTTTCCTTTTTCCCCTTCAAACAAATTACAAACGCTATTTTGTTTTATTTTCGACCGGCCTGCTTATCGAACAAAATACAGATAAGAGCGGTGATGATGATAAAAAACTTATCTTTGCAATTTTTCGCGTGTATTGCTCATTATTTTTGCATAGGACTTACGTCATTTTTTCATTGTCCACATGACTCATCGTCAGCAGTTGGTGAATCTAAATGCACAAATACACATCATTTTCTGCACACACATTTTCGCGTTATTCCTGACTCTATTCTGACTGTTTATCCGCTAAAAATATTTTTTAAAAAATGGACGCTGAAAATTGTGCAAATTTTGAAGATCCGCCACCGGATTTACAGGAAAATGAAGAAATTTGGACCAACACGCTGGTAATTTTTTTGCAACTACATTGAAATTAATCAATTTACACTTATTTTATGTATTTGGATGGCTAATTTTGAAAATTTGTAGATACTCCGTGAAATTATGAAACACTTGACCTCGGTTGACCTTTTGACCTGCCGCCAAGTCAATCATGTTTGGTGTACAGTGGCGACGACGGCGCTTCGAAAAAGGGAGGACATAAAGGTGGAGCTGGAGTTTGACAGTGTGGCGGCCATCTCGACGATGCCCACCTTTCGTCGCGGGTATTCTCAGGTTAATCTCAGTATGACCTCAACGAGGTCACCACCTTTAAAACACCCGAGACTGAGTGACCTCACCGAGTGCATGAGCAAGTGTGCGAAGAATAAGTTTCCCTGTGTCAACTTTAGCATTTTAAACGTCCCGGACTTGAACTGGCCGGATTTTCGGGAGTTTTTGACCTTGCAGGGTCGATTCGTCAGGGAGTTGACCTTGTCATTAAGCTCCCTGAAGCAACCAGATGTTGGTCCGGAAACGGGTATTGTGTGGACGGACAAGCAGTTGGGCCAGTTTAGAAATATTCTGGTCAATCAACTACCGTGGTTGGAGCGCCTCCATTTAATTTACTACAACAGTGAAGGTCACGCGGGTTCTTCCGGGTCAAGACGATTATTTCCGAAAATTTCCGACTCCAACGAAAACCGGTCAAACGTCGAAATTTTGCCCGGTCTAAAATATCTCACCGTTAGTAGCAACGATTTTCCGTACATTGGCGAAATCTTTAGGGCGGCCCCGAACCTTGCAGAATTTCGTGACCTTTCGCTTGACCTCCGATTTTTGGATGATTTAGTCACCGCGGGAAAAGTTCACACTCTTAAACATCTCTACTTCAATAGGACGGTGCGTTCAGATCTACAGCAAATTATGGGTCTAGTTGAGGTCTCTTCCCGCCCGAAATCCCGCCATCCACAACTATCTAGCATTTCTCTGGCGGCTTCGGGTACCTTAAGCGCGCACTGTGAATTGGATCGTAAGTTCCATGAAAGAGCGCGCGGCGCTATTTCCCAACTTTTAAAGTGGAGTCAGCGGTCCTTAACCAAAGTGACGATGGAAGTGACCCCGGACACGGGCAGACACCTTGATTGGCCTCGACTTGAAAATGTGACCTCACTGGGACTGAACCATTATTGCTACGCCGGCGTCCCTGACCTTAATCCAGATCCGAATTCGGACGAGGTCATACCTTCAATTTTCCCCTCGGGATTTTTCTCCCGGGTATTTCCTCATGTCAAAAGTGTTTCCTTTCATGGGATTTTGTCCCACAGGGACGTTTTTCAAGACCTTTTGTTGTCCACAAATTTACAGCCCATGACCTCGGTCACAGAGTTGACCTTTTCATATGACTTTTTACCCAAATATGTTGCCGGAAAATTGGCCCAAATTTTCCCGAATGTGGAGACCCTGAAAATTGTGTCCCGTACGAGTTTGCAAAGATGGGCGGGGAACGGGGCAATTTGGGGGTTCACGAATTTGAGACAACTTGACCTCCAACTGCAGGTCAGCTACATTTGTCCCGACCACTGGTGGCCCCACCTGGACTCCTTTTTCACGGGCTTTTCCCTAAACACTTGTAGGAAACTGAAGAACCGCCGCAACTTTCTGGACAAAATGGTGAAGAGGGAGGAGAAGAGTTGCGGGAGTTTGCGGCGGGAGGCGGGCGGGTCCATTTTGAGTTGCAAAAGTGAGTTTTAATTTTTGGCATCATTTTTTAAAATTTTACAATTAAAAAATTTTACAAATGACATTTTTACAAATTTTTTTCAAAATAGAGCTGGAGTTTTTGAAAATTAATTTTTTATGCCGCAACGACTACCTGCCCAAACAATACAGGTTGCTGTCGCCCTCGTCAACAGGTCGATTTGCCTTTGGCTTGATGACCGCTGGAGTTGGCCGAACCGCGTGCAAACTTGACCTTTTGGCCAGCACTTCAATCACCGGACAAAAGCGGGACTGGAGAAAAAGTAAAACGAAAACCTTTTTTTAAAAAATCTGCAATGTTTTCTTTATCAAACTTTTGTTCTCATTTTTGTAGAAAATTATGAATTCCGCTCTCCCAAAAGGTCGCAAAAATATTCTTATTGAATTTCTTGTTTTTCAAATAGAGTTGAAAGCGGGACTGGAGCCGATGCGCCAATTTGTGCACAGAATCGAAGTTCAACTGTGATTTTTAACTTGTTTAAACTATTTTAATTCGGATTTTGAAGAAATTGTGAGCGCGTTTTTTACGATTTTAAAAAGTTTTGAAGTAAATCATTAAATAAAATTGAATGAATAAAATTCAATTGTGCATAATTTTTCTAAAGAAACGTCTGGCTTATAACAATGAGCAATAAGAAGGATTTTATTGCTTGACCTTGACTTGGAGTTGGACCTTTTCAAGAGCCCTTTGCTTTTGTAAATAGAACAATGAACATGTTATGCATCATTTTCAATGCATTTTTAAAGGGCCTTTTCCCTTCAGAAAAGTTGGGCTTGCCCTTGAGGGCTTCATACAATTTTCAACGTGTAAGGGTTCAACAGCCCTACATTTCTCTGGGGGCCTTGACTAAAATACAAAAATATCAAAGCAACTTGTAACTTTCAATTAGGCAAGACAAGACAAGAAAAAGTTTAGTATTCAAACGTCAGACAGAACAAAAAGAAGGATGGCTCTTCTTCCACGATACAACTTTGTTTTTAATTCGGTAAAGATAATCAGAATAATTTTTACTTAAGCCGCATAAGCTAACTACCCTTAGAAGAATCTTGTAGAAAAATCTCATTAAATGTTGACACGAATTTGGTCCAAAATCTATTTTCATCAACTTTTGATGAGGTTTTGATGAAATATCATAAAAATGTCATCAAATTTTCATGAGACTCGGTTACATATTTTTCTAATGGTCGTGTCGATGCAGAAATTTTAGAAAAAAAATTTCACCTTACATTTTTTTCCAATTTTTTGAAGGCATTTCAAATTGTGTTCAAAATGTTTGCCTATTGAACTTTTTTAGTTGCTGGAGGAAATTTTGAAAAAGGTCGACACGTGTTCACTTTACAAATTCCGGCTAGTGAGTCATTTCTGGAAGAATTCGGTAGATCCAATTTTACTGCAGCGGTCAGACAACGTCATCTCCTTCTACTACTCGCCGATGCAGAACAATTTTATTTGCTGTAATTGTAAGTCCGAATCGGCCACTGTTGACCAAATCCAGATCCAGGACGCACAGAAAGATGAAAGCAAGGATTTAGACGGCTATCTCCATAACTTCCCCGACCCTCTCCAAAGAACGCTACCACCGAGTAAAAACTTTCAATTCATCGGACCGAAATTCCGGGATGATTCCCTCCGTCGATTTTTCTTCATTTACTCCCCACACATCAAGGAGTTGACGCTGGACTGGGATGGGCAGGAAAGCTTCACCTCGTATTTACCGCCCAACACCTTCACACCCAAGGAAGTCGTGTGGCTCACCGTAATATCCAATGGACATCTCACCCAGCTTGATAAGTTTACATTGAAAAACTTTTGGGCCTTTGACCCTCGCAATACGGAAACGGTCGAGAACATAAAATTGAACTATCCCGCGCGGACACTACCCGCCCTAAAATTTGTGGAGATTAAAACAGGTCAAAGAGAATCTCTGTTTAATGAGCTTGACAAAATCTTGCCGGACTTGGTGGCCGCAGCCCCAAATTTACAGCAAGTCTACTTTTCAAAATACTTTTTTGGTCGGAACTGCCGCGAGATTTTGTTGGCGCGACCCACCCTTTTCCGCCTCGAGTGTCTCATCTACCGAATGTTTGAGGAGCACGAGGGCTACTTTGGAGAATCGCGCCCCCTTGAAATTTTGGAGCTCACCGAAAAATACTGCAGTCCAAAAAAAGGGATCATCTACTTGGATTTGAAGTGTTTTCGCCCGCCGCGCACCCCCGAAATTTTCCAAAGTACAATTTGTTACCTCATGAAAATTTTACAGCGGAGTCAAAATTCCTTGGAACATCTCACGCTGGGGACCGCCGCCCTCATTTTCCTGATGAAAGTAGCCAAGGCTGGCGGAATAATGGAGTTTCGGCGGGTAAAGTACTTGAGCTTTGGATGTATGCAGCAAGCAATTGATCCGGGCGTTATTTTAAATAAATACCCGCTACTTTTTCAAGGCCTGCTAAGAGACTGGGAACCTTCCCCGCCAAATTTTTCGATCCTTTTCCCGGAACTTGAAATTCTAGAGCTAACAAGCGTTACTTGTCCCGCTTTTGATAATTTTTTCCCACTCCCAACCAAAATCTTGGGAAAGGTCAGGTCGCTTCAAGTCCTCGTTACAGAGAGTGTACAAAGCATGGGCAAGCTTTTGAAATTAGTACCATTTACACGGGAAGTGGACCTTGGTAATATCCTTGATTTTCCGCAAATTGCAACATCTCTATGGCAACTGGAATACGTGGAAACCTTGAATTTGAGTCTGCGTTTGATTAACAAAACTGCGACACCAGCCCATGTTTATCCACAAATCGATTCTGCTTTCACAGGATTGCCAGTGGACATTTTACTGGTGGCAAAATGCTTGGGTGATGAAATTTTGGTAGGCGGAGCCTTGAACGAGCTGAGAAAAAATCCCTCCGTTCTAAATTTACCAAGTAAGCGAAAACGAGGGTTTTTAAAATTACTGTTAAATTTTAAATTAATAATACTGCAGCCAAAAGTTTGAATTTAATTTTTTCATGAATGGTTAGATCTTACCAACCTAGTTTTGACCTTCAGTTACGCGGGTAGAAGGGAGGAATTTGAAAGGATGTTTGGCGGTTTTCTCACCAACTGGAGTTTTAAATTTGGATTCTCCATGATGCAAAATTTAAGCGTCACCATCAAATCAGACAGTGGTAAAAAATTTTTGTTGAAGGTCCATTGATTGAAAATTTTTGGACGTCCTTTCACCTATCTCTTCAGAATCTTAAATAATAGACAAAGTTTTAATTAAAAAACATTTGTTTCTCCCCAGAAATTTTGGATGAGCAGATCTCACTGTTTTCGTCCTATGAAAATGTTTATGCACGATTGACTTCTGATTTTTAAAGCTCAATAAAATTCATGTTTTATTACAATACTTTTGTGGACTCCTAACTCTGGACCTCATAGGCAGTCCAAATTTCCACTTTGACCACCGCCAGCAACCAGAGTCGTTTATCAGTTCAAATCTATCTACTACACATAATGTTGCCAGAGCAGCTAAAATTCCAATAATGTCTGACAAAATATCTAGCAATAAGTAAAAATGTGATGGCATGCTGCTGTATCAATTTTTATGACAATTATATTGGTTTACAGAAACAGTGATTTGTATGATTTATCGCTGTAAATTTTATTGATTCAATCCCTATAAAATTTTGTTAAACAATTGATCTGAAATGCTTGCAATAGAATATTGAAGCTGCATATACAAATATGCATACATATACCGTAAATGTTATGATGGGTAGAAGTGTTCATTCAAAAAAGTAAATATATTCTTTCATTTTCAAAGCTGAACAAACTATAGAAACAAACCATTTTATCACTTCAAAAAATGAGTTAATCACTTTCCCCGCGTGTTTCCACTTCTTCTAAATCATCCTGAGTTAGGATAGGCAACCCGTCTAAATCAAAACGCCGTCGAGACTCCACCCTGGCAGACTGCAATGGCGGCCACATCTCCAAATCCTGCCCAGCAGCCGAACGAGGGGTCAACTCCACCCCGGCAGACTGCAGTGGCGGCCACATCGCCAAATCCTGTCCAGTAGCCGAACGAGGGGTTGACTTTAACCAAGCGGGTGGTGGCCTGGGCCACCACGGTGCCCACGATTCTGAGCCCCAAATAGGACGTGATTTTACTTGAGCAGAAGTTAGCGTGGGCCATTCTGGTGGTAATGACCTTAAATTCATTGGTAACCCATTCTGAAAAGTACGGAACGCTTCCAGGGGTGTTGTAGCGTTCTGCTCAAATATATCTAGAAGTAGATGGACATAGAAAAAATGTACTGCTTTAAACAAATTAGAATCCAAGCTTCAAAAAAAAGGATGGGGATTTTAATTTTGTATTTGAATTCAGTATATAAAATGAGATGGTTCAAATAATTTTTAAATCTTTCAAAAATTTAACGAAGTTAACATACGATTGAGTCTACGAATTTCCGTTTCAAAAATTGAACTTAAAAATGGATGATCCTCATCTATATGTTGTTGTAGCTTCAAACTGCCGCAAAATATTTTCCCTTCGCAATCATACGCAAAACAATATATTGTTTTGTCCACAAGGTGTAACCTGCAAAGAAAACAAAAGATGAATGTTTAAGCAGGGTTTTACAAAGGATTGGGGTCCATGAACAGTTTTTAAGCGTTGAAGATTGAAAATATTTTCACTCATCTTTATATAAAATGTACAGTTTTTAAACAATGTTTCCACGATAAAGCAAATTCTGTATTGCATATCTAAAAGTTCAAAGCATTTTCTGACCCCAGTAGCTTAAAAAGTCCCACATTATAATTAATAGTTATTATTCAAATTTATCGTATTTATCGAATTGCTTTATCGTGTAAATACAACGTAATTTTAAAATAATTTTATTTGACGTATTTTGCTTACAGCCAATCTTCACGGTTATCCATTTCGTGAAATTTTGATGTAGATTTGGTGAATACGAAATTTAGTAAGTAAGTAGTTTATATTGCGCAGAAATTTTATTGGGAGACCTGAATTTTCAATAATTCCTTTGAATTCGTCGGGATGAGTTGTCAAACCGTGAACTGAAACTGCAGTTTTTACTTTTAAGTTTGAGTACTTACTTAAATGTGTAATATGGATGCAATATGTAAGTACCAGGTAAGTGATGCTACATAGTTATAGCGTTTTAAGTTCAAGTCCATTGTAAAGAACATTGACTGCTGGAACTGTGTGAGTGTAAGTTGTACTACATAGTTAAAATTAATGCCTGCCCATTTAAATATAAATAAATATGTATATACAACACATAATGAATGACAAGAAGGTGAGCTTTCTTGTAGTTCAGTTGCTACATATCGGCATGTGAATAAGTATGGAGTAGATAATATCTACTATATATGCAGAAAAGAAAAGGGGAACCTTGATAAAGGCTACAGGTCGTATGAGAACCCGTGTCAGCCCGTCGATATATTCGGTAGTCGGTACATATTATGTATATCATATGCATATACATACATCATACATGCAGCGTTTATCTTTTTTTCCTGTATTTTTTCCCTAATTTTGCATTCGTTTGGTAAAAATATGCCTATAGTCTCCACACACACAGACACACATGTAGGTAACCGCTTCATACAGAAATATCAATTGTGGAGTGTTTTACTTGTCTCTCTCATTATCATCGGAAAGTTATTGGGAAATGTTTCCGTCAACCTTTTGACAAAGCTTGAGCATCGGCTCGTGTACTGTCAGCTCTTTTGTTGTGGCCCAAATATGAGTTTACTCCGTGGATGATTTAAAAATGACATTAAATAAAAATTTAGCGACAAAAATTGCATGACTTTAAAGCCGTTCACATTTTCTCCATCTTTGAAATGTTGAGCGTGTATTAACTATTGGCCTTGAAAACCTTTTGCGACCAATTCCGATTTGAACGACTAAAATGTCATTTTTTGTGCAGTTTCTGCCTCTCGGTACTGTACACTGTACCGCATGCATTGGATGGCATTAAACGTGCAGAAAATATCGAAAAAAAGGCCGTCGTGAGTTGAGCCTTTATGAATTATAAATCGCATTTGCATTTCCTTACTTATTGTCTGGCTGTTTTCTTTTGGTCTGTGAGGTTTTTACAAATATGTTTACTCTATGATCGGAGCTTCAAATGAGCTAATGGAGAAAGCACCATAGCAGAACAATTTTATAAAAACTCACTGGCTAAAATACAAAAAGGCAGACAATACTCTTTTTCTCGCGACAAAGTCAAACCGTGGTCAAATACTGTCCAAATATAGGAAATGGAGAATCGGTTCATTTCTCATGTAGGTCAAGTTTTTTCCTGTACTGTCATGTCTCCGCTGCACTTTCCATTTTTTTACATGTGTTATGTGTACTATACAGTATTTTCAATCTTAACATTTGCAGCTCCAACCAGTCAAGTTGAATATGTTGCTGGATAAAAACCAATTTTTACACCACAGACAAAATGGTTTATCTGCAGGTTTTAATTTTGATACTTTCCATTTTTCTGCTGCCGTCCTTTCCCTTGATCATCAGATTAAGTTCGCCGCCTGCACCACCATCAGAGATTTGTGGGTTTTTGAATTTTTTACGCATTTTTCGAGCCAGCATTTTGAAAAACGGTCAGGGTTCATCTTTTTGCCACATTTTCGACGTTCATATCGTTAATGTCCCAAAACGGACACCAAACCTGTTCTTTGGCCAGCTTGACCTCACGCAGCTCGTCGAGACGTTTGGATTTGGGCCGGAAGAATCAGAGAATGACCTCGCCCCAACATTTTTCCCAGCATCATTTCAGCTGCGAAACAATTTCCAGCTTCGTGAAAACTTTTCCGAGACAATTTCTATGCTAGGGCCCACTTCTCGCTCCTCCTGCTCACTGGTCATCATGGACACACGGGACTTGCAGAGGGCCGTTGACATTTTGACCTCACAGCCAAAATCAAACCCTGACCCCGTCATGACCACCCTTGGTCCAAGGTCCTTTGGAATTTCCAGCAGACTGGAAAACTCATTCTTCCTTTTCTCACTTGACCCCTCCCAAGTCACCGAGGTCAAGAAAGAGGTCAGCATTTTGGATGACCCTGCCAGTTTTAGTCTCCGGTTTAAGGAAAAAACGGCTGACCTTTTAAGAGTGATGAAACTGCTTCAGAACACTTTGTTTATTGCAAAGCCACCCCGGTACCAAATTCAAGGTCACAGCGGGGTCAAGGTCAATGGTTTAATGATCATGACCCCGGGCCCGGAAGAAAGTCCATCTCATTTTGAGCAGCTAGAGCTAGCCGGCGTTGTTTCTATTGAAAGAAGTTGTGGATCAATGATCATGTCAAAGGTCAAGAGGTCAACTCTAGATTTTGTGCACCGTGAGACGTTGACGAATTGGCAAGGAAGGCACCTGTTGGTGACGATGTGCGCCATTTGCACCCGATATTTGGATCATTACAAGGAAACGGGCATGTGGACACGTAAGATTGACCTTTGACCTCAAGTTGACCCAAAACATGAAATTGTGGACCCATTTTAAAATTATGCTTATATTTTCAGATCCCATGATGGCCTCCGTCTCGGAGCTGGCCACACAGGTCAACGCCACAGTGGACAGTGACAGCGTGATCGAGTTGCCGCGGGACGACCGGAGGGACGACGGGAGTTGGGACGCAATGACCCAGCCTTTGGTAGATGGTGATGCGGTCATCTCCCTGGTGATGAAGCCCTCCATCTACAAAGTGGACGTTCTTTTCTTCTCCAACGCGGTGACCTTTACAAGCGGGACTTTTGTCACGGCTCTTCCAAAACGAAGAAAACATTCCTCCTTGTCCATCTTGTTGGCTCCGATTTCTCCAGAAGTTTGGCAGACCACCGCATTTTTTATTGTGCTCATCTTCCTCATCCTTAAACTCACCCTTAAGACTGGAAATTTGCAAAAATCCTGGAATTTTCCAGCAGACCACCAAAAACCGACTCTTGTCGGACTTTTGAAACCCATTGTCGACCAGAGTAGTAAAACGCTGATAAATTTCTCCAGTTTCTCCAGCAAACTGGAAGTGCCCATCAGATGTGTCCTGGCCTTGTGGTTCCTTCTGTGCATCGTCCTAAACACCGCGTATCGGACCCAGCTCACCAAAATGGTGGTAATTCCCGAATTTGTGGTACCACCCAAAAATATTCCGCAACTTATCCAGTCAAACTATAGAGTTGGAGCAATACTTTGGACTGGAGTTCTGGAAAAGTTTTTTGACAGCGATCCAACCGACAAGATGGCGATAGAACTTCGAAGAAGAGTCAAGGAGTACAATTACTACAAAAAAGACGTGAGTTTAGCCACCTATATTTAAAAAATCGAAATTTTTGTGGTACCACTGTGGTAACATTTTTTTGATTCTGTGAAAATAGTGTTACCAAAAAATATTCGAGGAGCCCCAAGTCTGCGTTGGTCCCAAGCTGCTGATTGACACCCTGGGCATGCAGTTTATGATTGACACCCTGGGCCGGAAAATGTACATGCAGGCGGAAGTGGAGTATTGCCCCACGCCCATTTCCATCGCCCTCAGCAAATTTCACCCTCAACTTTTAGGTCGGTTTGATTTTTTGGTACCAATTTACTGCTAACCAAATTTTTCAGTCCAAATTTCCTATTTATCTATGTATGTTTTTTTTTTAAATTGTAGAGCCTCTCAACAAAATTGTGAACCACTTCATCGCCGCGGGGCTGGACACTTTATGGTGGGCCACCCTGTATCGAAAGATTAAGCGCCGGGGTCAGGACAATGCCCAGCGGTGGGTGGGCGATAAAAAATATTACCAGGGCAATGTTGACGATTCACAGGACGGTCATGGTCACGGTCACGGTCAAGCTGGCCGCCAGTTCATTTTCCTGTCAGGTCAACTCCTCGGCCTCGGGATTCTGTCATCGGTTCTCTGTTTCATGGCGGAAGGGCTGCTGAAAATTTGGAATCGCCTTAAAAATCGAGTCGAGACTTTTCCCCTTGAAAAGACTAATAGAGGGAATAAAAAATATCCATGGAAACTGAAATGGAAAAGCTGGACGGCAGAAGGAAGATTTGACAAGTTTTTCGGTACCCACAAACTAAGGATGAGCAAATACATCAGAGCGTTTTAATTTTAACTACTGTTAAGTGTAATTCTTGTTATGTAACACGATATTATGCAACTTAAAATAAATAAGTATAATATGAGGAATGTGTTCAAATTTAAATTGGTAAAATATTCTAATAATATTACACAGACGGCCTTGTTAGACTCAACACAGTAAAAACGCACATTTTGTCCTACTTTAATTTAATTTATGTGCATAATTAACGGCAAGCTATGCTAACTTTCCAATTACAATTTCAATGTGTTTAATGTACTTACTTCTTACATAGCCTAAGTAGGGAAGGGTTGCTGAAACTTTGGAATCACCTTAAAAATCGAGTCGAGACTTTTTCCCTTGAAAATACTAAAGGGAATAAAAAATATTCATGGAAACTGAAATGGAAAATTTGGACGGCAGAAGGAAGATTTGACAAGTTTTTCTGTGGACACAAACTCAGGATGAGCAAATACATCAGAGCGTTTTAATTTTAACTACTGTTAACTGTTAAGTGTAATTCTTGTTATGTAACGATATTATGTAATTTAAAATAAATCAGTATAATATGAGGAATGTGTTTAAATGTAAATTGGTAAAATATTCTAATAATATTACACAGTCGGCCTTGTTAGACTCACCACAGTAAAAACGCACATTTTGTCCCACTTTAATTTTTAATGTATGTGCATAATTAACGGCGAGCTATGCAAACTTTCCAATTACAATTTCAACGTGTTTAATGTACATACTAACATTTTACCTAGCCTAGGCATGCAATTTCTTTTTCGTCACCTTTCACTTTTGCCTCATTCTCAACTCGTGTGTGTCAACCATGCCAAATCTGACCATTATCAGATTGACTGTGGTGAATCTTGCAATTAGTCGTCTTAAGATTGGTCCTATAGTTTAACGCTGCACATTTTTTCAACTCACGTGTCAATCGAGCTCTCTCAAAAGTTGCTAATTTTTGGTGTTTTTGCCTTAAAATAGTATTAATCATGAAATTTTCGACTTTCTGGACCTTTCTAGTGGTAAAAAACAGTTATTATTAAACTTTTTGCTGTTCTATATACAGTAATTTTTGAAGTACTATTATTAATAAATGCTATGATTTTTTGATTTTCAGACCTGTCTTTGTACCATGACAACAGTATTCAACTTGAGTTTGGCTTTGGATCTTCCAACTCCCGCTGATGCTAGTTCACGAATGCAAAAACGACAGCTTGACATTATTCTGGGAGGAAACCCGGAGTTCAACCCGGATTTTTACTATCCGCCGGGGTCACCCATCGGATTCCTCAAAACTTCTTCTGGGCTTTACAAGAGACGACAGGCAAATCGGTTTGGACCTTTTGGAGGCGCCGGTCTTATTTTCCTCCGGGGTTTGGGTAGAATTGGATAAGCATAACTCATAACTTTGGTCATATTATTTAACTATTAATTAATGTTGTTAATTTTGTTCTTTGTCTTGTTCTGAAATAATTAGTACTTTTATATTTTTTGGAAAATAAAACGTCGGCGTTAAGTTAAATATCTTAAAGACTGTTAAAAATTTTAAGAATTCATTCAAAGATTATTTTGTTTATTTTTCTACAAAATGGTGGAGTAATTTAAGTACATTTTGTACAGCTATATTTAAAAACCAAGATTCAAAAAGCGCAGTTTCATTATTCATAATATTTAGCCCAGAGATTTTTTTTAAAAACCTAAAAAGTTATATATACTGCATAAAAAATGATTTTTTTCCTCTTTCGAGCATTTAAACGCATAAAATCGTAAATTTACATGCATTTTTGTACAAAACCAACAAAAATGTGTAAGTAAAAAAAGAGCGCTTCGCTTTGTGCCATACAAGAAAAATATGGTACAGTTAAATAGTAACTTAAATTTTAAAATTATGCAAAAACAAAAAAAATAAGTTGACCTCTATCTTGAGCTATCAGGCCCTCCAAATTTGTTGGACAAGCTGTTGAGGAAGTCAAGGGTCATGAAATTATTAAAGTCTACAGCAGCCAGCTGCTCTGGTGGTGGTGCTTGTTGTTGTTGATGATGAGGATGGGGAAGATGAGGTTGTAGTAGTGGTTGTGTCGGTGGTGGTGGTAGTTGTTGTTGTTGTTGTGTATCATGCCTTTGAATTACCGATTGACTTCGATTTTCCGGCATTGAATTGGAATTCACGTCAGAACTACTATTGTTGTCATTGTCATTGTTGTAGTCTTGAGAACGACGTTTTTTGCTTTGGCTGGAGCTGGAAGTCGGCAGATTGTCCAGAGCTCGACCCTCTTTGGCGGCAGCCAGAGCTTGTTCTCTTAATTTCCTCCGCTGATTATGACGCCTCATTAACGCGTTGTATCGCAGTCGACCTGATGAAAAATTAGAAAAAAAACAACTAAAGTAAATTTTAAATTAGGATTTTAAGAATTTTTAATTTTCAATGACAAATAAAATTTAAAAAAACACAATAATCATTTATTTTAGTTAATTACGATGGTACACTTGCCTTCTTCACTGTGCGTTCGCCGGACATGGTCCTTAATTAAAAAAATAACAAGGAAAAATATTAAAATCACTTCATAAATTTTAAAAACAGCTTCTGAAAAAATTTCATGAGGCTGTGATACGATTTTAGTCAAAAATTATATTGATATTCATCAAGCTTTCAGTAAAATTTATAAATTGTCATGGAAATCTCATACAAAATCGGAAATTTTGTTAAATCTCATCAAAATATTAAACTTGACAAGCTTACTATATCTAACTTGAGGACTTACATTCAAATTAGCTGTATTTTTGAAACTCTTTCCGCAATGAGTACACAGTTGAGTCTTCTCATCCGAGTGGACAAACTCAACGTGATATCTGTAGGAGGAGTGCCCGGTAAATCCTACAAGAAAATATAGAAAAAATTAAGTTAAAATATCAACCCTGTGAAATGTGGACTTGCAACTGCGACACCCGTTTTTTAATCTATAGAAATGCCTATTGAAAATTAGTATTATTAGTGAATTTTGTATAATTTCCCTCGCAACGAACAAAAAAAATTAATTTCAACAATTTTTTGCTTGTTTTGTGTAAGACAAGAATTTTTGATGGGATTTTCATGTTTCATAGCAATGTCACCGTGTGCAAATTTCCAGAGATATTTTGACAAGATATTTTTCTAAGGGTATTTATGCATCTTGATCAACAGCTGCTTCATCAGATATTCGAGACATCAACGACCCCCGACCTGCTTCGATTTCGCCTGGTGAGCCGACAATGGCAACAAGTTGCCACGCACGTCTTGTTGAAAAACTGCTCCTTAAAGCTGACCTTTGTACTTGACCCCAAGGACACCAACTCCACGACAACCAATCCCACGGTCGAATTTTACTCTTTAAAACATGTCATGAGAAAACGCTGCGACGAGCACAAGAAATTGTACTTGTTCGTATTCGGAAATTGTTTGGCTGACAAAACTTTGGACAATTTATGTCGGCTGGTCTCAAATCCACGTCAATCTCCTTCAGGTCACCAAAACCAAGGTCACGGCCAAGACCTCGTGTCATCCTCTTTACCGGTTGACGATTTTGAATTTCGGTTCAAGTCCCTCGATTTGAATCGAAATCAGCCTCAGCTTACTTCCTGTATCGAGACGTATGGATCCAAAATCCGGGCACTTACTCTGGACAATTGCGTCGACTATTTTGTGGGTCACCCCGGGATGCCCAATTTTTTGTTGCAGTACACGCCAAATCTTGAACTTCTACAGATTACGGAGGCCGCCCATCCAAATACTGAAATTCCCGCAGAGTTTTACGAACATACGGGATCTAGCTTCAAACTTCTTCGTTTAAAGTACATTGAAATTGATGGTCAACCCTTAAAGCGTGCTTGGCTTCCCGGAATTTCCAGAGCGACCACAAAAATTCTGCAACATTTGCTCCAAATCGCCAGTCGACTCCAGCGCGTGACCTTCAAAGATTTGCAGGACCCATCCATGCTGCAAGTTTTTGAGCGGGAATCCAATCTCCTACATTTACTGCACGTTGACACATTTGCTTGAGAAAATTTTCCTCGAGTTTCAGATCCCTTGGAAAGCGCTGTGCAAGCAATGGGAAAAATTCCTCAAGGAGTGGGCCTACGGAAGCTGGAACTGCATTTTATGCGCCTAAAACCGGAGGACTGGACAAAGGGAAGCGCCGCGCTATGTCAGATCGTACAGGCAAATCGGCACTCTCTAAGCACCATTAAATTGCTTGATGATGCTGCTTTTATGTTGTATAAAATTTCGGACCTTCCCTCTCTGCCTGGCGTTACAAACCTACAAATCGTTTTTATGTTTCACGATCCAAATTTACTTGCGGCTTCAAACCCGAATCCCGACTTCCCGGGAAATTGCTTGTCCCGTCTTTTCCCAAAATTAACGACCGTTGAACTGATGGTGATCAATGGCGAAGGCAAGGATACCGCGAAAAATCGGTTCCCTTTTTTAAATGACCGGTTGACCGGGGTCAAAACCCTAAACTTTTGGTTAATGCACGATGGCCAGCCCGAGGTCATAGGGAGCGAGATCTTTGCCAAAATTATGCAACTCTGTCCGGAGACGGAGAACTTTGAAGGTCGGTGGCCCTACAGCAAGTTTCCGATGCTGCTGACCCCACTCTATATAAATTTGACCCAGCTCACCAGTTTGACCTTGAATATTGAACTTCATAAAGACATGGCTTTGGACACGTTTTCGGACCTGGATGCGGCCTTAACTGGACTGTCCAAAGATGCGGTGACGTCAATTTACCAGGAATGGGAACAAAACGGAAGGTGGACAACACCAAAAAAGTTTGACGAAAATTACCTCCTCATGACCAGGGTCAACTCTTCAATTTTGGATTTAAAAAGTGAGAAACCATACAGATATTTGTTTATTATTAGGTGAAAAAACAAACTTTGTTCTTAAATGATAATTTTTGTATGGACAAATCTTGACAGGTTTAAGGCAGCTGAATTTTAAGTTTTGGCTTGAGTCGGATCAGAAGCCCAAAATGGCGATTTCTGGAGTCTCTGCCAAATTTGGGTTTGAGCTGATAAAAAATCTTAAGGTTTCAATCGAGGTTTTTTTTCTCGGAAGTCCTCGCTGCTGGAGATGTTTGGTGAAAGGTGAACCTTATATACTAACTAGATACATACTAATTATTAATCTATGCTTTTTATTTTTGAAACTCGTACATAAATACCACTGTTTGTATATTGTAACTATTGTAAATAATGATAAATCTCTTTTACTGCATAGAAACAAAGGCCGAATGGTTGAAGCTCCACGAGCCGCTGGGCAAATTCCCTAACGTAACCCTTTGCTAAATAAATAAAATGACACCTACTGTACCAACATGTAAATGTTTAAATAGCTGACGAAGAAAAAGAATTACAATTTAATTTAAATGCGTTAAGAAACTTTTTTGCGTGTTTGTTTTATTAAGTCCTGAATGAAATCTTTGGAATAATGTTCAAAATCTTACTTCCCTTAGAAATTTGTTTATCAAGTCTCATAAAAAAATGAGGTGAGATTATTTTCTAAGGGCTGCTCTGCATAAAACATTTTAAGTATGTATATATGTGCCAATTTAGAAACCTTAAAAATGTCACAAATTTTTCATGAGATTTGACAACATTTACAATTTTTGATGAAATCGTGTCAAAAATTCATTAAACTTTGATAAAAAAATTGATACGATTAAGTCTAAATTGTGTAAAAACATGAGAGTATTTGACAAGCCTTTTTCCCAAGTGCAGGCTCCAGTTTGTTAACAAGCTGTACCAAACATTGGCAGAGGCAATAAAAATTTAGAAAGTGTCTGGTGTGTAGTGTGTACTGAGAAGAACCGTGTAAACAGCCAAAAAAAGAGGAACTCACAAGGGAATCGAACCCCTGTCCGCCGGCTCTCCGGGCCGTTGCTCTAACCAACTGAGCTATAAGTCCCATTGTGAGATACACTCCAATTTTGCTGCTACACTAAGCTCTCTCTGCAGTCTCACACTGCACAAGTACGGGGGCCTTTCTTGGGTAGAGTCAGGTGCGGATCTCACATCCTTACAGTACGTAAGTACAAACCTGTATTATCTATCGCTCCAGTTGTTGATGGGTATGCTGGACGTATTATGCACCGTATACCGTACTCTAAGCTCTACATATCCAATTTTGTTTTCCAGCCCTTCTATTTATTTGCCATCCTTGAACTCTGTTTTCTGTAAATAAGCATTCATGTGCAAACAGTCAAACGTCGCCTGCAGGCACCTGCAATGTTGAACAAGATAACGATTCATTTAATATGGTGCTTGTACATTATACATATGTACATACGGATGGACATTGTCCTGCTTGCATTAAAGTGTAAATAACTTTCCCACACAACTTCATTGTACTTCACGTATAAACACATCAAAGGAACTAGAGAAACATCGTAGGCATACAAACGTATTACACAACTATGGAATTTGATCCAGCTACAAATTTCGTCTTTGCAGAGGTAAACAAAATTAACCCTTAGAAAAAAATCCTGTCAAAAATATCATCAATTTTTGTCACGATTTTGGTCGAAAATCTTACCAATTTTGATCAACTTTAGATGAAGTTTGGATGAAATACCGTCTCATCAAAAATTCATGGCATTTGACAACATTTTCTCGAAGGGAAGCTTTAAATATTAACCCTTAGAAAAAATCTAGTCAAACAATCTCATGAAATTTTGTCACGATTTTGATGAAATATCACATGAAAATTTCATCAAAATCCTTGACAATTTTGTCGAATTTCGTCAAATTTTCATTTCATAATTTCATAATTTTTTTCTAACGGTTTTGAATTCTTTTCATTTCAAAATGAATACGTACAATTATTTCGTACATTTTTTCTAATAGCTCCTTGCCCCGATTCTCCATTCCGTAACAACTCTTGACCTGCTTCAATGTCGTCTAGTAAATCGACAGTGGAAACAAGTTGCCATGCAACAGTTGTTAAAAAAAGGCTCCTTGAAATTAACTTTTGAGTATAAACAAAAGTCAGACGGGGCAAGTCTTACTTTCTTCCTGGTAAAAGATGTCGAAAAAAACCTATGCGACGATCATTTACAAGCGTTGAATAATCTGCGCGGTCACAAAACGCTGGCCGATTTCTTTCCCCTGCTCACAAGCTCCGCCGTTCATCAAGTTGCGCCGTCCCTGCCGGTGGACACCTTTGATTTTCGTTTTGACATGATATATTTCCAAACGGACAAAAATCATCCGGACCTTCTAACTTTCTTTCAAATGCATGGCCAAAAAATCCGGACTCTGATCCTGGACAATGCCGTCGACTATTTCGTGGGTTACCCAGGGATGCCCAATTTTATTCTTCAATACACACCCAACCTTGAGACGTTGTTCATTGGGGAGGACATTCATTTCAACGATAGAATTCCCCCAGAGTTTACCGAAAGAGCGAAGGATGAGGCCGGTCCACCATTTCAGCTTGCGCATTTAAAACGCATTGGAATTTTCCCGCGGTTTTTCGCATGTTGCGCTATTATGCAACCAACGATCCTGATTCTGCAGCATTTGTTCCAGATTTCTCCAAAATTACAGCGAATTTGCTTGGGGGAGTTTCAGGATCTAAAATCTGTGAATTTTTTTGAATCCTCCAAAATCAATTTGCTCCACCTTCACAGCTTATCCTTAAAAGATGAAAACATGAAACCGGATGTCCTAGATGATTTGGAGAACCTAGCGCAAAAGATGACAAAAGGTATTCGGGGAGTAGGGCTACCTAACTTTGTTCCTACAAGTGGCACCAAAATTCGGAGAGTTTAATCCGGGGAGGTGCCGCGCTTTGTCAAATTATCCGGTCAAATCAAAATTCCTTAAGTAGTGTCCAACTAAGTGATGGCGCTTTGGTTGCTCTGCATAAAATTCAAGGACTGCCTTCATTTTCCGGCGTCCAGGAACTAACCATCAGTTTTTCGTTTTTGAGTAGTTTCTTTAACGGTGATGACCGGTACGACTCCAATTTTCGGGGAAATTCTCTTAGTCTTCTGTTTCCTAGTGTAGAGACCGTTAAATTTACCGGAATGAATATCATAGAAATCGATTGTGACCAAAATCATTTCCCTTTTTGGGATGAAAAAACTGTTGGGGGTCAAGAAACTGGTTTTAACGTTACGACACACAATGTCGGCTGAAGTTACGGGAGAAGTGCTTGCCAAATTTGTGACCCTTTGTCCAGAGGTTAAGGAGTTTCAAGCTCGTTGGCCTTACTGCCTGTTCTCAAATCTGCTGACCCAGGTCTACACCAATTTGTCAAAACTCACCAATTTGACCCTAAACTTTGACCTTGTGACCGGAAATATTTTGGGCACGAGTCAGGACCTGGATGCGGCCTTAACGGGGCTGTCTAAAGAAACGGTGGCCAGTATTTACAACAACTGGGAACAAAATGGACAGTGGGAAATATCAAACGACGGTTTAGAAAATTGGACGAGGTCAAGGGTCAATTCATCCCTTTTGGATTTGCAAAGTAAGCGACAACAAAATAACAATGACAGGGATAAAAATAATATTAATTTTTTTAATATCTATTTGTTTAAAAAAGTTTAAGGGATTAATTAAATAAATAAATAGTGGTACTTTTGTTTTACTTTGCTTTAAAAACTTGACAGATTTACAGCACTTCCGGTTGAGTTTTGAGGTGGGTATGAAAAACGAGCCCAGAATTCTTATTTCGGGAGTTTCGGCCAAGTTTGGCTTTAATCAAGTAAAAAGTCTTAAAGTTTTGGTGGATTTCAATGTTTTCGAAGCACGAGCCTGCCGGCACTGCTCGCTAAAAGGTGATAATCTCTGTTTTCTCATGTTTGTATGTATCGTTCAGAATTTTGTTGTGATTGATATTGAATGTGATAAATAATATCTTGTATTTTTTGCCCAGAAAAAAAGGCCCAGTGGTTGAATTTTCATCAGCCGCTTTTGACGTCCTCAAACGTAAGCCTCCGTTGAAAGAAGTATGTACATAGAGTGGGTTCTTTTCCATGCATTGTGTACACAATATAAAAAAACGACGGAAAACAGAGGACACCAAATTATTTTGTAGCCCCGCAAAATGTCTATGGATGTTAAAACTATTTATGACCATTAGAAAAAAATCTATTTTCAAATCGTACGAAAGTTTGATGAGCTTTGACAAAACTGACAATTTTTGATGATATTTTGATGAACCTAAAAAACTTTTGAACGAAATCGGGTCAAAATTCTATCGCCAAACACCAAATCTTATCAAAGATGATATAAATTTGAAACCAGATGCGCATCAAGTCAATCTCGTCAAATCTTATCAACTTTTGATCGAAAAATCCCAAATATTTTTTTAAGGGTGACTCCCATTATAAAGGCATATGATTTCTGATACCCACTGTGTGATTTCCTTTTCATTTGTTTTGGAATCCAGTTTCTTGATTTTTGTTTTGATTTTTAATGATTTCCAAACTCCTTTATTTTTTTAATTTTCAATTTAACATATTTTTGATTGCCAAAATATGACTGTAAAAGCATCCAATAATTTAATCCAGTTTCAAATTGGTCGGTTTTAGATAAAACTTTCAATAAATACTTAAAGTAGCTTGGTTTTTGGAAAGTAAGAAAGGTTATTCATCTTCCATACTGTATGCATATGTCATATGCATAATACATAATTTATGCCTTTAAATTCTACAATCCAAGCTCTTCTTGTCCCTTCTCTCTTCCTAAGCTTTGCCGTCCTCGGTCCTTGAACTTTTTCTATGGTAAATATTTAAGGGTAGACGAAAACAAATGCAGGGCAAAAGGCTCCTGCAGGGAAATTTTGTGCTGGGACATTGAAGATATGCCCAAAGTGAATGTTTCATTTCCATGTTATGTTAGTTGTATTTCACGCATTCCTGCAAACATGTGTGCCTTCTTGTACCGGGTTTTTAGATACTGTCTGTACACATTTTTAAAATTATTGCAACGGGCGTTTGGATACTGCCTGTACACATACTTCAAAGTACTGCAATGGGTTTTAAGATGCTGCCTGTACCCATTTTGCAAAGGAGTGCACGCGATAAAAACATTCATAATATATTTAGATAATTTTAATCATAAACCTGCTCACCCAGCTACACAATTCGTCTTAGCAGAGGTAATAAAAATTTATTTGAACAATTTTTTTTCTGTTAAGTCTAGAAAATGTCTTTTTTGTATGTTTTTGCCATTTTGTAACGTCTATAACGAGAAAAATCACAATTGGAGTGCGCACCCTTAGAAAAAAAGACTTGGCAAATTATATTTCATCACAATTTGACACGATTTTGGATGAAATTTTATTTAAATCGTTAGGAAACACTCTTAAGAAAAAAATCTTTCATAAAAATCCGGTGACATTCCACAAAATTGACAATTTTAGATGAAATTTTCCTGCTATTTCATAAAAATTTCATCAAACACAAATTTTCGACCAACTTCGTGTCAAAATTTCATAAGATTTTTTGAAACAATTATTTTATAATTTAGATACACAATTGTCTTTAAAAAACTTCTCTAATCTCGTTAAGCTTTTGATAAATTGTTGTAAAAATTTGAAGAGATTTTGATAAGATATTGTGAAAATCTCATCAAAAACTGTAAATTTTGTCGAATTTTCTTGTTCAACAGCTATTGTCTCATATTTTCGAGACATCAACGACCCGCGACCTGCTTCAATATCGTCTAGTAAACCGAAAATGGAAACAAGTCGCCACTCACGCCATTTTAAAAAAACGCTCCTTAAAGCTGACCTTCGTACTTGACCCCAAGGAAACCCGCGCAACAACAGCCAATCCTTCGACCGATTTTTACTCCTCTAAGCATGTCATGAGAAAACGCTGCGACCATCACAATAAATTGTATTTGTTCGTGTTCGGAAATAGTTTCGTGGACAAAACGCTGGGCAATTTATGTCGGCTGGTCTCAAATCCACGTCAATCACCTTCTCTACCAGTTGACGATTTTGAATTTAAGTTCAAGTCCCCCGATTTGAATCGTAATCAGCCTCAGCTCACTTCTTTCATCCAGACGTATGGCTCAAAAATCCGGGCGCTGACCCTGGACAATTGCGTCGATTATTTCGTGGGTCACCCCGGGATGCCAAATTTTCTGTTGCAGTACACACCAAATCTTGAAATTCTACAGATAACGGAGGCCGCCCATCCAAATACTGAAATTCCCGCCGAGTTTTACAAACATAAGGGATCTAGCTTCAAGCCTCTTCGTTTAAAGTACATTGAAATCGCGGGCGGACCAGAAAATCGTGGTGACCATCCTGAAATTTCTAGAGCAACAAAAAAAATTCTCCAACACTTGCTCCAAATGGCCAGTCAACTCCGACGCGTGTCCTTCAAAGATTTGACGGATCCATCAATGGTGCACGTTTTTAAGTTTAATGCCAGCTCCTTGCACTTGCTGCACATTGACGCATTGTCCTTGAACAATTTTTCTCGGAATTCAAAAGCGCTAGAAGACGTTGTGCAGGCGATGGAAAAAAGTCCCCAGGGAGTAAACCTTCGGCAGCTTAACCTCCATTTTGTTCGTTTGACGTCGGATGACTGTGGAAAGGGAAGCGCGAATCTGTGTAAAATTGTGGAGACAAATCTGCACTCTCTAAACACCCTTAAATTGATTGATGAAGCGGCGTTGATGCTGCATAAAGTTGAAGGCCTTCCCGGTTTTCCCAGCGTCACCAAATTAAAACTTGTTTTTGTGTACGACGCTCCGGCTTCAAATCCAAATCCAAACGTCAACTTTCCGGGTAATTCCTTGTCGCACCTTTTTCCAAAGTTAAAGACGGTTGACCTTATCGTGTGCAATAAGGAGGGCAAGGATACCGCGAAAAATCGATTCCCCTTTTTAAATGACCGCTTGCCCGGCGTCGAGACTCTAAATGTCTGGTTAAATCACGAGGGTCAACACGAGGTCATAGGGAGCGAGGCCTTTGCCAAGTTGATGCAACTCTGTCCTGAGACGAAAAGTTTTGAAGCTCGGTGGCCCTGCTGCAAGTTCTCAATGCTGCTGACCCCGATCTTTATTAATTTGACCCAACTCACTAACTTGACCTTGTATCTCCAGCTCAATAAAGAAACGACTTTAGACACTTTTCTGGAGCTGGATGCGACCCTTACTGGACTGTCTAAGGAAGCGGTAACCTCAATTTACAAGGAGTGGGCAAAAAACGGAAAGTGGCCAACACCAAAACAAATTAAGGAAAATTACCGCATGACCAGGACCAATTCTTCAATTTTGGATTTAAAAAGTAACAAATCATAACAATATTTTCAAGTAAAAAAAACATACTTTTGTTTTAAAAAAAGAGTTTTATCGGATTTAGACAGTTGCATTTTTGACCCCAAAGACATTTTTTTTCAGCTATAGACTGACAAGAAATATCGTAGTGCATATCTTTTCACGCAACTTTTCTATGTTGACCAACGAGCGTACATGAATAGTAGAGGAGTTATGAATTTTTGAATAATTATCACGGGATTATTTAGTGCCAATCGACGCAGAGGTCAAACGCATAGGGGCAAGTATTTACTTGAAGACATTTTATTTTAAGAAATCGGTTTGGCGCATTCGACCACAAAACC
>JAQIVE010001490.1:0-24617 GCA_034698285.1 Sminthurinus bimaculatus | reverse complement strand
TAATAATTAATAATATCTCATATTTAATTTTTTATTTTATGTCTGTCTTTATAAGGAGTTTCTTTGTTTATTATTTATTTAATCGTCTATAATTTTTACTTTTAGACTTCTTAAAATATTTTATTATTTTTAATTTTTAAACAACTTTCAGCGTGCACATCAAATCATCTTACAGCATCAAAAAATGTGTGAGATCATTTTCGGCAACGCTGAATATTTATTAATGAAAGATTTGAATTTTTAATAATGTAATTTATTGTGGCTATATCTAATATCGATTAGCCATGGGTTCTAGGTTCTCTTGGGTTCTAATTTTAAACTAAGATTATTTAGGGTACGTTGATTGTCTATACAACGCAGGGATCTAATGTATCCTCGGACTTCAGTTTCATTTCTTGGCGTTGGCGGAGGAAGAGCTGCTATAAAGTCAACCAACATAAAGTCAAACATGTTTAAATTTTCCAAAATTATTATCACCAACATCATAATTCATAATCTGTACAGAGTTTTCAAATTAAGTCGGTAGTTATCCCAAAAATAACTGTTTGAACATACCGAATGGCCGTGAACGACACATCCTGAGAGTTCGCATGGCACACGCTAGCATGTGCATTTTCTCAAAATTGACTAGCCTGTCAGTCCTGTAAACATTGCAAAAGAAAGTTGAAAAAGTTGCAAAAAAACTAGCTTCATTAAACTTTTTTTAAAACAAGGTTAGACTGTATTTAAACGGATTATTTTTCTAACCAAGTTTTATTTCCTTCATGTGTAAACGTCATATCTTTGAGGAGTAAAGGCATGAATGGAATGAGGGGTGGAGTTAATTTATTGATTGTCAATCTGTAAGCCCGATGATTCCGGCTGGGTTCGATTAGTGCTTCGAATTCGGCAAAAGTTTTTCGGGATTTACTTGGCAAGCGTTCCCATGTGGCAGTTAAGCGGCTCACTGCAGAATTTCCCAAACCCATTACCACGGCAAAGAATCCGTTTATATTCTGGTATTCTTTACAGCTGTTTAGGGTATCAAAAAATAGAGATCATTAGTTACTCTGACTACGCAATCAGTATATAATTATACTGCAAAGTGCAGGATTGGGAACAGTAAAAGTGAAAGCACAAATTGATTATATTATTATATAAGTATCAAATTTACACAATGTCAGACATTGAATGAAACTTACTAAGCGGCTAATTTAAGAAACTTTCTAATGAGAGCAACCCTCCGGCTCATATTAGTGCACAACACCATTTCTGTGGCCACCCACATTTGAATCTCATTGAATCTTCTAAGAAAAACATCCAGATTCGATGTAATTTTACCAAAGTTGTGACGCCCTAGCGTTGTATAAATTAATTCGTACTAGAAAAAAGAGAAAGCAAAACAGTTTCTTTTATCACCTCGTTAATATTCACTAAAAATATACCAAATAACTACCAATATACCATAAATAGTGACAAAAATACAGTTAATCAAGTGTTCGACTCACTTCATGAACTGATTTAAAGAGTGACCAATCCTGTAAAAAGAGATAGCACATCAGGCACTGTTGTGAAAGTTATAGTTAAAAAAAGTATTTAAAATATTGTACATGATTGATTGCTTACAAGAACTGTGAGTTGGTATGCTAATTCTCGAGTTGAGAAAAACTCTACATCCATTTCACGACCCTCGGTTGGCCTCTCTTGCTCTGGTAGGCAGGTCTAAAGAAAGCATCAACATCGCATCTCAATTCAATAATATGATCTTCATAATTCAAAAAATGTTGCATATTTTGATTAACAATTAACACAAAAGTAAGCATTTTCTGTACACACCAGAGCGTCTAAATGATCTCGCAGAGAGATGAAAATCCGTCCATTAATGGACAGAGAAGTGGGGATGGACACATCTTTGTCTTTAAAAATGACTTTCTCCCCAGAACTTTTGAGCTCCACCAGGACCAACTGTATACGATGAAAAGGAGTTTAGATGCATTATCTTATATTTACATTGAATGGAAAACCATACATATAAGAGTTTGTTGAAAAACAAAAGAATACCTCTTCATGTTTGAGCCCTAGTTTATCCGCCGCCACGTGCTTTAGCGTATCAGCGCTGGTGCACAATGGAAATCTCAAGGTACAGTAAGTATGATCAGCACAGTATACACGGAATATTACTGTAAAGAATCATTAGCATTTTCAACGTTAAGAGAAACTTGGGGTGTCGTTTTAATGTACTTACGTAGGACTATATAATTGATCTCAAACTGTTCCAACTTACTATCATCATCTGGACGCATAACAGCTCTTCGTTCAAAGGGAACTTCGTAGTCTCCCTCGCCTGGAATTTTAAAACAAACAAAGTTGACACTTTTACTTAATTTCTTTGGAATTTTTACTTTTACTTTGTATTCCTAACACTTGTGTTTTTCTATCTTGTTGATCTGAACTTAAATGCTCACATCAGTAGGAATTTGCATACATACATATTCTATAAAAACATCCTGAATCTATTTTAGTTTTTTATTTGAAGATTTACCCATGTTATATTCTCCAAATAGGGAAACAGGCTGACCCTGTGGAGGTAATTAAAAATAAAATAAATAAAGCAAAAGCAGTTTTATAGCCTTATAGTCAACATTAACAACATTATCTTTATATTATTATTTTTCTACCTGGGGCGGAAGCTTCCATTTCTGATGTAACGAAGAGAGTCTATATAAAAAACAAAAGCCGTCTCATGTAAATAAAGTTTGTGTAAAATAAATACCCACGGTTGTTTTCGTCCAGGCAAACGTAAATAAAATAACAGTGTTTATTAGCACGTACGTAATATATATCTACATTACATAAATGTACTTATGTAAGTATGTATCTTGTTATGTGTAGGAGGTAGAATAAAAGGAACTGAACTTTAACCTTTCTTCCTGATACATATTTAAAATCTCCATCACTTGTCGCATCAAACTAACTTCCTCTCGAAAACTTGCAGACTCGTGGGCCTCTTTTTCAACTTCTTCCATCAACTCCTACAACATGCAAAAATTTTTTTACAATTTTATCATTTTAAACTTTTGTCTGATTCCGAAATCATCAAAATGGGAATAACATAAAATGCTATACTTACAAAACTTGTACACTGTATTAGTAAAAATGTGGCCCATTAATCAAGTTGTACCTTAAAGAAGGAATGAGTGCACGTTTCTTCAAGGACGGGATGTCCAATCGACGTGACCCATCTGTGGACAAACTGAACGACCCTGCGTTTACAAGCGAGTAGGAATTCACGGTCCTGAACGGAGGACTCAATCCGATAAGTATATACGATGGTTCGTTAAGGAAAATTATTTCGTTTTTCATAGTTCAAGCATATACAATATACATGCAAGTATATTATGTGTTTACCGTGACATTTATTGTGATAAATTATTAACTACCAAACACGACACCAAACAAAATATAAAGCTGCATGGAAGTAACTATATATTTATTAAGCATACGTACTACAAAACACAGTATAGTTAAAATGTACAATAGCTATACTTATATGTGATCATATTTACGGATGAGGGCATAAAAAGTTTATGATGAGACAGCAATCACCATAAAATCATGCATATGCAATCAATGAATTATGGGCTTGGGTGATAAACTATATACAGCAAGAACAAAGACGTGAAAGAAAAATGAAAAATAGGGGAAATCCAGAAAAAAACAAAAAATGTGGAATAGTTGTATGCATAATACATTATAAGAGAGAGAAATAATAATGAAAACGAAGAGAAGGGAAATGAAATAGGGAGAGAAAAATTGTGGTGTAAACAAGAAAAAAAACGAAAAAGTAAAACTCGATATAATAAAGCCTTGCCTTACAGCTTCTCTTTTATATATCTTTAGTTTTACATTCAGCATTCAGCACTGAGGATTCATTCATTCGTGCGTTCATTCATTTCAACTACATGTATAGCACTGTCAATTTAAGACATATTCTCGGGCAGGAACAGGAACGTAACATTTTATAAATGTACATCCTATATGTAAATGTATATTTGTATAGATATCTATTCAGCTTTGTGTACAGCGTAATTTGAATGCACAATGCAAACAGAAGGGAATTGACAGAAAGAGAAAGAGTCAATGCATGAATAAACTCGAGAGACAGGAAACGAAAAGAAAAGGAAAAGGAAAAGCGAAAGTGAAGGTGAAAGCAAGGAATAGCAAGGGTTGAATAAAATGTAGTTGACAAAGTATGTATAGTATACATAAAATATAAAATATTTTGGATAGTTTCCGTGTGTATGAAAAGGATATTGTCTGACAAGCTCGGAGACGAGTTGAGTGATGGGCGTGAATATTATATGAGTAAAAAGGAAGTCGTCAAGGAATGAATCACTTTCCAGGGCTTGATGAACCTAAACAAAACAAAAGTTTTTCCAGATTCATTAACTTTATCCATTGTTATACTTTTTTAATCTGAGTCAAGAATATGCAATATTCATTACATACACATATGGATACTAATGAATAAACAAAATCATTGATCACCCTTTCTTTGTATGTACATTCTGTACATATTATTCGTATTAGTATACACCACTCCATAAAAATATAAGCTACTCACATTATTCTCACTCACGCTCCGGTCCCTGCCATCCAGTCGAGTTTCCAGCAAATGCTCCAGCATCTTTGGCCCAGTGCCCGCAATTACAGAGTATCTATTTGAAAATTCATCAACATATTTACAAGTTTCTTCTTAATACACACAAAACTCGACATTGCATTGTCAACAGCCAAATTCATTTTGTCTCTCTTTCCACTTTCTTCAAAAGTTCAAAGTATGCACGTTGGCAATAATTTTGTGATATTTTATGAAACAAAGAATTCATGTCACGGACATGTGAACACTATACACAAATCATGTGTAGACTTTCTCTCTGTGTAGTAGAGACGGAGCTAGAGGCATGTTGATTAAACTCTATAAATTCGGTAGTAAATGTGTACGCAGAGTTCTATCAAGGATTACGAAATATATTATATAAATATACAAAGAGAGAGAGAAAGAGACAAAGAAAGAGAAAAGGGAAAGAGAACAAAGAAAACCGGGGTTTATAGCCATAATAAAATTCATGATAAAAAAGACAGAATGATGATGAAGAGGAGATGAAACGAAAGTAGGAATATGTATGCATGCATTGTACATAAATAGCTGCACAGAATACATACAGAAGAACGAATGACAGGACATGATAGGGACGGGGACACAGTCAGAGTCGGAGACGTGGGGCTTAAGACTACTGAGCTGAACGGAATTGACTGACTGACTAATAACTACAACTACACATGCACAGATAGCAGGCTTCTGGATGGATGGATGGACGGATGGATGACTGGTTGAAATTTGAAATGGATGGAAACAGAAGCACAATTATTTATGGTGATATATAGAGAACATCGGTGTATTTACCACACGTGTGGTATTTATATATTATTTGTATATCTGTATCTGTATGAGATATAAGAGACAGAGGTAAAGCTCTTACTTGAAATGAGAGTACGGATTGGAATTGCCAGGAATTTTTTCCAGAACCAAAACATCCTGTCCGTGTTCCTTTAGTCTAACAGTATTTGCCTCGACATCCCTCAAAATTCGATTAAAGTCCTCCTTGTCCACCCTCAGGAAATGGCTGTTGTCCTCTCGAGTTACAATCGTGGCCGCTCTGCATATAAAGTAATATCATGCGTCATAATATACTACATTACTACATATATGTGTCAGTCCATGATAAAACAAAGGTTATGGATTTTAAAATTTCCATAGAGTACCGTACAAAGTACATGGAGCGCGCCAAAAATAGTGCAATCCATAACCTTTGTTTTATCATGGACTGACACATATGGGGATAAAATATATCCACCTGTATACATTGTACAAATGTACATATGTGTATCTGTCCTTACAGATAAACTCTTGTTTTGTACATGATTAATCATTTTAATTTGTTCTTTGTTCAATATGAGCTTCCATTTCAAAAAGGAAAAGATTCATTATATTATTATTATGTATGAAAAATGGGTAAATCCTCGACATTACCGAGGGGCATCGTTGACCAGAGCCAGTTTCCCAAAGTCGTCTCCTTCATAGAGACAAGTCACCGTTCCTTTCCCTCGAATCACAACGTTCACTGAGCCACGGAGAATAATGTACCAACTGGAGAGAAAGTTGAGAATAACAAAAATAATATAGTGCACAATCTTTGCATCACAATTGCATTCATTGTTTAGGCGGGTCAGGTTTACTCTATATTCTACACTCTACATATGTACTCCATGCATATGTTACTCTACAACATTTGCCATAAAACAGAAAGTTGTTACAGTTTTACCTTTTCCCCTCGTCGCCTTGATGAAACACTAAAAAAGGGATAAAATATATGTACAAGTCTCGTCAGAAATCTACCTCGTAAATCTTGCATTCGTTACAATGTATATTGTTTATATTATATTATATTGTAGGTTAAAGTTATAACCCGTCAAGCTCAAAATTCAAAATGTTATGAAAAAAGTCATAACATGGTGCACATTTATTTATGCTCTTGACTGATGCTTCTGCTTGCTTCTAGCTCCAAAACATTATATACACCATATACAATGTACACACAACACAAAATAGCGTTCTTGTTTAGCGTTTGCTTACAGACAGTGCCAACGGTTGAGTGGGCTTCAAAAATGATGACACTAGCCAATTCCCTTTTGACCGAGTTGCTCAAATGGGCCAGGGCTTTAATACTGAGCAGTTCATCATAGATCATTTCCAGGTCATCTGTCGTCCGCTCATAACTCGGCTTCCGGAGAATAAGCCTGGCAAAAAGGGGAAAGTGAAAAGGAGGAAATGAAATTTGAATTATGAATCCAAAAGTAGATGGGTACGCCATAAATGTTTTATTTGCTCATTGCTAACTCAACGTCAGCCTTCACAAAGTATGTATGTGTACAGTGTACAGTTATTTGTACATGCTTTGTAACTTTCTGTGTCCATGTGCAGCTTGCTTACTCGGTGATTAAATGGTAAATAATAAACTACTGCAGTGGGTATATGCAAGTACATATTATGTTACCTCATAATGGCGTCAGGCGCTCGTTGAGCAAGGAGTCCAAGAATCTCACTACATTTTGTGTCAGCTTCTCTTTCGTCATCTTTTGAAAAAAAATAGATGTAAAATTTTAATGAGCACGTACGTATTACGTATGCTTAATTACTAGTCATTTGAAAACAGGAACAAAACAAGCAAATGTATTACAGCATCCATACAAAATTGAATCAAAGTTCAAGTTTTTCTCCGTATGTATATTATAATACAAATGCATACAAAGAATTTAAAATAGTAAGACTATCGCGTATGAAAAAAATGGGCCGATTTTTTAGGCCGGAGATTGGCCCATTTTTTGGCCGCATTGGGCCGTGCATGTACTCAAACAAAATTTGCCCGAATTGTTTCCGTGGGCTAATTTCCGGCCGAACTCGGCAAGAATTTTTGGTACGGGATAGTATTAAAAGTCGTGGTTGTTGCTTAATTAATAATTAGAAAAGGAACACAGTATGCAAATGTACTGCACTAGTCATACAGACTTGAACACAAGATCAAGTTCCCTCCGTATCCATGCATACTGCAGTACAAAGACATAACATGACCCAGGAACAAAATAAAATAATGACTGTTGTTACAATTACCGGGTTGTGGCAATCCTCTCGACCAGCTTCTAGAAAATTTACATTTTCTAATAATCTCATATTTAACAACCGCATTTACAGCCCTTTGCTTATAAAACTATACATAATACGCACTACACAATGCATATAGGTAAATGGTAAATACTAAAAATTTTAAAGCTACGTGTATATCTACGACGTTAGGTTTATCTTGCATAAAAGCTAGCGAAAGGCTGATAATACTTTCATATTTCATACTATATATGTAGTCATGTCATAAAATATTCAAAACTACTAATTAGTAGCATATTATGTACGAAAAGCTTTAAAATTTTTGTATCTATACTTATTATAGTTCTTACTCAAAATATTACCAACAGTCTGATGTACACACAATCAATAATAAAATAGTATACAAATATAGATTTTTTAAATGACAGGTCATAGGTCATAGGCTATAGTTTTTACCTGGAAGCATGATCTGTGTCGGCGTCAATGCTGAAGCGATAGAAAGTATACTTATCCCTGAACGGATGTTCGTTCGTAACTACAGAACGAAAGTAGTCAAATCATCATTATTTTTAGTACTTATACTTATATAATATAAAATATACACAGACATTACTCAATTTTTGTTCAAGTGTAGATATTGGTGCGTTTCTTTGCAACTTTTCTCTCATGCTATTATTTTTAAAATCATGGATTACATTATATTTGTTTGGTATAAAAAGCTCAAAAGAAGTGTCATCTTATAATAAGCTGGTTTTGAAAAACAATAAAGTAAAAGCCGAAATCTTGTACAGATACATAAGGAAAACAGTGAAAGTGATAGAGTGGAAAAAACAAAGACGGTGAAAAGATGGATTGTTGTGCAATTGCTCTGAAAACATACACAGATATTTATCTATATACATTTAGATAGCATATTATGTATCAACGTTGATTACCATGAACAATGATGGATTCTTCTAAGAGGCTCTGCCACATGCCGGTGGCCTGATGCCTGCTTTTCACCTGACCGTTGGCAGCACCTTCAAAGGACAGGACGACGAGGGACAAGGGCAAATAAAAGAAAGAAATCATCGTTACGAATCCTTTTAGTCATTTATTAGTTGCAACAACTTGGGCAAGAGAAAGATACGAGAGAAAGGAAGGGAGAAAAACCTTCATTTTTCATTATAACGAAGCCAATAGATTACAAAGAGGAATTGGAACATGGCGGAGATACAGTAAGAGAAAAGGAGAAAGAAACAAGATGAGTTATATACTATTGCTATTATTATTTTATTTTGGTACCTATAGCTAATAACCAGTCCACCATTTCAGCTCCAACTAAACAGCGACGAAATGTTCGTGCTTGGACACGTCTATCTCGAACTAAACCTGGACTTCTCGTCAGTATCATGGTTCTCAAAATTCGACCTGCACGCACTAAATCCTCGCTCGGAGTCTGTGTATTGTATATAATATTATAACATACAAGTTATAATTCAACTTTTTGCTCCATATATGCCATACTTTTACTTTATTTTAGTACTCAAAACATAATATTACATCATTATACGTACAAAAGTACTATACAAAATCTATTGCACAAAGCACCATTCTATTTCCAGATACATGTATGTATTGTTATATCAATCCGTCTATAGGTACTTTGCTTTTTAATACACAGATATATATATAATACTATGTATTAGTATTTGTATTTACTCTTGCAGAATAAAACTGCACACTACTGATAAATCCCCGCGGGATTGAAAACCAACAGGAAAAGAGCCACAACATTGCACATCCCCAGAAATGAAATATCACGGGGAAACACGCATCGAATAAAATTGTGGACTTATCTTATTTCAAAGTCTAGAGAGATAGAATTCTAGACAAGTATTATAACATATATGTATACATGGGTACAACTAGCATGTGACATGTACCATTCAAGTACTTAAGTGCCATGTACAATATAATGTAATGTAATATAATGCACATACATTATATTTCATATTATCGTAATGTATGTTTAAGAGTGTGTGTGAGCAATCATCAAAGTTGAACTTACCATGGTGATTGGCAGTGAGGGATTCGGCTCATCCATTTTCACATTGACCAGTTGATTTTTATTCCGGCCATAGTTATCATTCCCTGTACATATGTATACATAAGTCCATTATAAGTACAGACGCAAACACAAACACAAGGACTTTTACTTCTTCCTATCTATGTACATATCTATGTATACTTGAGTACACACACGTGCATTTACATTTGAGATTAAAAAATAAGGCACACATCAGCATATATTCATATCTACGTGTGTATATTGTACACAAAAGACTTGAGGGTATAATATTATATGTATAGACATATCAGGCAAGGTCTTTTTCACCGCATCACATAATATTTAATAAATATAATCTATTCACAGTTTTCAATAAAATCTCCATGGAAGAAAACACACTGAGCACTGTCGAGACGAGAGTATTTATGTACATTATACTCATGTATATGGAGAAGCACTACTTTTTTCGATGAAAGCTCTTCACCGAATTACACCAACACTTTTCCCCTCATTCTTCCATGTACATATGTATGTGTAATACATATACATATATATGATACACGGGATAAAATATATAATATATCTACTCACCATAGGAGACTTTGACTTTACTGCTTCCTATCAGGTCTTCCATCATGTCTTTATGTTTCTGTAAAATGAAAAAACAGAATCGGTCCGTATTGATCGTGTGGATAAGAGATCCCAATTCAATGTCGTACATCTTCCTCCGTTGCTTCCGACTCCGATTCCCGTTCCCATTACCATTACTTTTACCACCGCCACTGACATTGTTATTCCTATTACACTTTTCAGCTGGTTGTCTCATCGTGACAAAACGTGTATCGTATGTATGTGTATGTGTGTATGGGGATATTCTTTCCTTTTCTACTGTTACACTTTCGATTTCCGCCTTTTTTGCTAGCTCTACTTATGATGGTAATTTTGTCCTATATATTTTATTTTATTTTATATTTATATTACTCCACACAAACCACAAACACTGTTTAAAATAAGCCGATTGCTTTCATGTATATGTATATATGCACGTTGAATGTACATAAGAATTATTATAAATTATGTAGATTGAAAAGATACACAAATATATATATGTATATATATATATACATAGATATTTTGTTAAGCCTGCTCTGTTTACTTAAGCTGCACCACTATGTATTATGTATGTATCACATTGTTTCCATGAATGTCCAAGGAGCGGAAGAGGAAGCACAAATTATGAGTATTTTGAGTAGAACAATTCATCTTGAGTGTCTTTCTCTCTCTCCCTCTTTTCTTGACTGTTCCCGGACAATTCCTATCCTCTTATTCTTATTGCTCTCTTGTTCCTATTATGTTGTGTTTTGTTCTCTTAGGCTTATATTGCATATCTATTATCCTCTCTGTGTTCAACTGTGTTCAAGCACCATTTTGACACTCACGCAATTTCGGAGGTTGATAGTCACACACAGACACAGATAGTTGGACAAATGTACACACATTTGACACAAAAGTGGAAGTAAATGTAAGTGTATATTATGGAAAAGGAAGAAGAATAAGAAGAACAACACAAAAACTAAAACTGAAGAGCGGCTGAGACAAGGGCAGGAAGTGGGTGAGTGAGTGAGGTTTTCACAAAGAACAATCTACAATGAAACTCTCAAAAGACTTATTTTGACTGCTTGTCTATCCATCTCTTTTTCTCTTTCGCTCTTTCTTTCTTTCTTTTTTCTCTCTCTTTGTGCAATGTATGCATGTAATAAATGCAAAAGCCAAAAGCGAGCGAGTGAGTGAGTGAGTGAGTGAGTGAAAGATGGTTATTACAGGACAGGGACTGGGATGGAGACAAAGACAAAGGTAGTGTATGTCGAGATGTAAATGAAGAGCTCCTGCAAAATAAAATATTGTGAATGGGAGGAAGAGATCGTGAGAGAGAAGGAGAGAGAAAGAGAGAGAGAGAGAGAACAAAGCGGAATTCGAATTTCAATTGAAATGCCTGTGTTTTTGGTTTTTGGTGAGTGAGCACAGTCAAGCACTCACTTAGTGTACATAGTCATTACAATACCCACATCATTTCATACAATATTCTTGTCGAATATCAAATCCACTGCCTGCATACACATACACATACGCACACTGCATACCTCCATCATACATACTTGGTATTGGCTTTGGTTTTGATGCACACACACTCACACACACATATGCAATAATAATACAAATGTGTATCTGGTGTTTTGATATGTATGGTGGATGAACGTGGAGAGAGGGAAGGAACACTCTTACACATACTCTTGGACCAAGTTGAAGAGGAAAAAAGAGCACACTAACACACATTCACCCCCAAGACACAGAAAGAATTCTCTTGAGAAAGGAACTGGTTTGATCATCACATATTGCTCTACATATGGATTGGATTATGGCTCTCTTGTTTGCTTGTTATTGCTGTTGTTATTGATATTGATACTCGACGACGACGACGACGCTGCTGCTGCCTTTGCTGGCCTCTCTTCTATACAAAATACATGTACAGATTCTTTTCTGTTCGTTATGTCTGAATCTGAATCTGAATTATATTGTGTTTTGTATGTATGTTGTGTATTGTCTTGTGAAGAATCGCAAGACCAAGAGGAGCGATACGATTATCCTTCTTTAATGTGTACAGTGTACAGGTTCTCTGCTTCCTTCTGTTCATTTTGTTCATATTTCATACACATATATACACAATACACACGCATATTGGAAGTACACAATAGATCCAATCCAATCCATACATAACGTAATAACAAAATAATAATATAATATTATCTATTGACTATATCGACGACTCCTTTTCATTTCTCTCAGTCTTTTTTGTGTCTCTTCTTTTACTTTTGTTTCTTTACAATATAGTGAGCAAGTATGTACATTGTACATTCTATCTACATGTTTTTTCCCTCATTTTTTGTCTTTCTTCCCCTGTAGTTTGCCTTTTTGTCCTGTCTAGCCTTGTCTTTCCCCAACACTTATTATACACTATACATGATGTACAATCTATTAGTGTATCATTATTACTATCATTTTATTACTGTACTCATTGTTATAGTTTTTTCCCTTTTTTCATACATTCTGTTCTGCCTTTCATTGACCACTGTACACTGTACACTGTACACACACAATAAGATGACTGACGACTGACGATATTGTTGTCGCTTCCAATCACAATCACCAATATGTACCAAAATACTCACAATCCACGGTATAATATAATGTAATGTGAAGTAAAGGGATAAGTAAGTAAGTAATAGAGGCTGACAAGAAGGAAGAGAGATAAAGATAAAGAAAGAAATGAAATGAGTGGTGAACGCTATTGGATTGGATTGGGATTATCTACTCTTCATTGATCATCTTTCTATTGTAAGTATGTAGTATTTATAGATACTCTTTTGTAGTTATTACAATATCTTGATGTATTACATACTTTACTATACACTACAATCCATAATACAATATTAATATGAAATCATGTGGATCCTGACAATGAAATGGGTGGATATATATTGTAGATTGATGACTTTGAGTGCTCAAATGAGAATGATTATGATTTAATACGCCAATCTTGTGTGCTTCTCTCATATTATGCACATAAGTATGTATGCATGTATAGTAAAAGCGTATGTATACAATATTAATACTGTAATATCTACACAGGTTCATCCGATATTATCCACTCCTTTGTGAATCTCTATCTACTGTCATCCTAATGACCATCAAAAACACTACGAGTATCAGTACACGTTATGATCATCATCGTTCATCGTTATCGTGGTAACAAGTATATCTACATTTTACATGTAATTCTAGCTGCCTTGACTTTGGCAAAGACTTTAGTACGTGTGTAATGTATAATGTATATAGTGTATACATATGTACGTATCCCACTGGGGCTCATTTGAACCTCTTTTTGGTTACTCTGAAACAGGAGATAGATATCCTGCAACGCCAAGCTAAACGGTACAAGTGTAGATCTATGTAAAATAATATTTTACGTGTGTGTGTACAAAATAGGTGTACACTGTACATTGTACACATTTATGTATGTATAATGTACAGATACATATTGTAGAAACCAAAACCAAAACTGCGAACCAACAAGAAGAAGAGACCACGGAGCAAACAGGAACAAGAGTAATAAAGTCTTAATATAATAATCATCATCCTAATCATATAGAATGGGAGAGATGAGAGCTTCAAAAACCATCGCCAAAGCCAAAAGACTCGTCTTTTTCGATAAACTCTCAACAAAAGATACATGGATATAAATGTATGGACTCCTGCTGATCTTGATGAATTTAGTTGTTTACTTGTCGTCTTTATTTTGCCGTCACATGATGAATACGAATATGAATATGATACGGTATGATAATATACACAATACATATTTATGTGAACTAAATACTAGCTGCCTACGAATACTATATGTATTGTAAATTACTGATACTGAGATGTAAATTAACAAGAGGACAAGAACAAGAGAGATTGGAATTCAGACTAATTGTACAATAAATATTACTAAATCGATATATTATTATTAAGTATAGTTTATAGATGGTTATAGTTAGTTTATATTATTATTTTATTATGGCTATGGAATGTCTGCCTCTCTTCTCTTTTATTCCCTATACACAGGTTTTTTAAACAAAAACAACATTGCCGTTGGCAACATAAACAAATGCTGTGGGTCTTTTCGATCGTCGGATGGTGAGAGATGATGCAAAATTACATGTACAAAAGTGTAATAATATTCATGTGTTGCATATGTGTACACAAGATACAAGAGCAAAAGTAAGTAAGTATAAGATGGAAACGAGAATCGAGAATCGTTTGCCGAGGAAAAGGAGATCAAACCAATAATTTGCCATTTAGTTTGGTAGCTGCAGTGGTTTTAGTAGATAATATATATTCGTAATATAGTAGTTAATCTTTATAATGCAAAAATTTTTTACGACCCTCTAAACTACGCGACTGGTGTTACACACATACATATATACACATATGCACACATACGTGCAAACAAAGTAGTTCTAGGAAGATATTGATAATATTATTATTATCATATGATTATGGATTTTTAATTGAGCAAATCTTTTAATAAAATCCTGCTGCTGTATTATGTGCATATATGGTACATTTTGTATGTATACATTCACATCCACCTCAATTTAATTAAACTAGTCGCCGCTGAGGGTCGTAAATAAATAAACAAATCGTAAAAAAGTAAGACCTTTTGCATATATACGTGTAATGTGTACCTGGTGTGTATGGCAAATATTATAGTTTATGATTATGAACATGAACTATTATGAGCCATAAAACAATCGGCACAAACATCATTTTATTTTGACTTTGGGCTGTTCAAGAATGTTGAAGAAGAAGAAGAAGAACAAGAACAAGAAAAGTAAAAGAAAACTAGAACTTTTTGCTTCCAGTTTTTTTCTTTACCTGCATCAAAGTTCTGAAGTCCCTCTGCTCGACCCTTAGGAGTTGACAACTAGGAAAAGAAAAAGGGCAATAATTTAAATCAAATTATGAATGATAATATATATAGTATTTTATGATGATATTCCTGCTGTTCGCTGTAGGTAAACTTTAAATTGTTCCTGATCAATAATAATACATGTACTTGGTAAAATCACTTGATAAATGCTGAGTGCACATAATAAAGTTTGAAATACATATAATATGACTATGTGTATTAAAAAAAGTAGTGCACAAATTGTTGGATTGTGTTCATTTAATAATACTGTGGCGGTCTAGTGGTCAATAATTATTGTTGTGTATACAATGGCATAAATATTAATGTATTGAACAAATGAAAAGTGAACAATATAATAATATCTGTCTGTGGAGTGTTGAGTGTGTGAGTAAAATTTTAATGGGATTTTTCTACGGCTGTGACTACTACTATTTGCTATTTGTAATTATATATGCAATGTAAGTAAATGTACGATATAAGCGAGTGCACTGCATTCATCGTTTTGTATGCACATTATATGATACAGAACATCAACAGACACACGCGCGTCGTCATAAGTCAGAAATTAATGGTAATAAGTAAGTGAACTTAATAAGTAGTCAGTACGTGTGTGAGTAATGTTTAATGTCCACTGGCTAAATAGACAAACAGACGAGCGAGCTTTAATTGCAACTGCATGTATACGTAAGTATTTCACGTTTTGTTCATGTTCATGTTTATAATACATCTGGCAAATGTCCAAGACGGATATTTCTACATTCTACAGTCTACAGCACAGTTGCGAAAAATCTGCACACTTATATATGATATATGGGACTTTTATATCATTATGTACCGTCGTAATGTAAAATATAATGCAATCAGACCTTTCTCTGGTGACGATGGTATTTTCACGGGGCGAGTCGTCAATTA
This sequence comes from Sminthurinus bimaculatus, assembly GCA_034698285.1. Lineage (NCBI taxonomy): Eukaryota > Metazoa > Arthropoda > Collembola > Symphypleona > Katiannidae > Sminthurinus > Sminthurinus bimaculatus. The sequence goes on along the minus strand of JAQIVE010001490.1, from coordinate 8,441 downwards.
TACTTTCTCCAAAGAAGGATCCCATCCCCAGTGAGCGGGACACGGTCGTGTATGACTAGGAAGGAAAAAGTACAGAAAAAAGTTTTCTTTTTTTATACGTAGTATATGAGAGCACGTCATTATGATTATAGTATGATGATGTGATGAGCATGTCCCATATACAATTACACAATTCTCCTATGCGTAATATGTGACATACATACAGTAAAAGTAGAAATTATGTACACATCTACGTTTTTGTCCACCCAGACAAAAAATTCGGGAAACGAAATCTGCTGGCAAAAAATTTCACAAGTCGACATAAGTAATTTTTATACCGATTACGAACAGAAAACTTTCTTCTTCTTTCTGTACAAAGTCATCTGCCTCTCAGGTTTTCACCAGAAATGTATAACTTGTTTTTCTTCAAGATAACCATGGATAAACTTTGTTGCAAAAACATAAATAGAATTCTGGTAATTTTTGTCGAAAAGTTGCAAGAAATATGAAAGGGCAGCAAAATTAAGATAAAACTGTTTCTATTTTTACGTGGGCACATAATAGGTGATATGTCTTGTAGCAGGGAAAATGATGTAGAAAGAAAATTCTTAAAATGGTAGGTACATACCTCGACAATCCCACTTTTTGAAACATGGACGTCCAAAGTTCCCAGTAGAACGACATACCAACTCGTGCCCCGGTCGCCTTGTCGGTAAACTGGAACAAAAAGAGAGAAATTATCACAAAAAATGAATGACCACTGAATTATACATTAAATTCATGTACATATTTTTACTTTCTAGACCATAAAATTAAACGACAGATCCGGTATATAATGTATAATAGAATATTAGAAGAGGGAGAAAAGTCCTCGATGGAACGGTTGTCATTCTTTTGTCAATGCTGATACATATGTATAAAGCGTAGAAACAGAAAAGGGACGATAGAAATGATAGGAGGAAAGGCTTTGTGATGAAAATGAATGAGGATTCCCAACTATTAAAATATTTAGCATCCATGTCAAACTATAGTTTGTTCTTACGTGTAACGCCGGAGTCGAGAGACTCGAGGTAAGCGCATGAAGCAAGTTGATGTAAAAGTGGTGGCGGTACTCCTGTAAGTGCAGCTGCGGTATTCATCCAATTAAGGAAAATTATTAAAGCTATCCTGAACTTTCATTTTCCACCAAACGCAAAATGTATAGTTATACTAAATACATTCTACGTCCTTTTGAATCATGATTCAAAAGGACCAATTGAGAGGTTCGGCAAAGCTCGAAAAATGACTGTAGACTTTTGATTTGGAATTTGAGAAAAAAAGTGTCTTAAAACTTTACAACATATTGTAACAAATTGAATGCATACAACTGACAATGAGTTTATCTAATACATGCGTCCTTTTGATATTCTTTTTCTCTGATCGCAAAAGTCGAACAATAAGACCAGATTTGAGTTTAGCCAACTTTTGCCAAACTACAGACAAAAGTTTTGACTTTTGACTTTGAGAAAAATGGTGTGAAAAAGGACGAAAGTAAAAGTTCAGCTTTGCAAAACCTTTCTGTATAATCCATACACAATACACGTACATACACACCGTATTGTTCCATATAGTAGGACTGTGCTACTAGAAAATCGTTTCTGTTTTCCGGAGTTCTACTAAATGGGGTGTCTTACTATATGGAGGTAGCGCGTAGCAAGGATTTCAAATGGAGAGCGGATGTCTTACTAAAAAGTCCTTTCACTTTTTTCGCGTCCTACTATATGGGGCGTCTCACTATATGGACGTGTCTCACTAAATGGAACAATACGGTACATACATACATACAAGCCTAATTCTCCTTCAAAAGAAAGAGAGAAGACTTGATAGTGTTGGTGTGTGACAATACAAGAAAATTTGTTTTCCTACACACCAAAGAATTCCAGGAAAATTCCAAGAAAAAGGAAACTTACCTAAATGTCTTAAATGTGAGACGATTGTCCCGATATCCGACATGGATCTATCGACTGGCCTGTGGAGCAACAAGAAAAGCAACAAATATTGAGTTTATATTTATTTAGGTATACATATGTACGATTCACACAACAACACCAATCGTTTTGTAGGTGTAGACGAAACATATTCTGCTCTGCCCACCTTTTTATTCATGCTCTCTCATGCATTAATATCAAATAAAAGTGTGTGTATTTGTATACACAATATATCGTATGATGTAAGGAGAAAGTAAGAAGAGTGCTGGGAGAAAGCCATGTGTTGAATTCTTGGACTTTCTCCTCTTTCGCTCTTTTTCTTGGATTTCATCCAGAATCCCAATTTTGTCCACACCATAGAACTTGGCTACACAATTCCGCAAACAGGTAATTGAAGTCTACTCGTGCATGTGTTTCATTCCGCCTATTCGAAACTTGTGTGTGAATAGAAAAGCAAGATGCAAATATTGACAAGAAAATAAAGTGTACCGTGTGTATGTATACATACAATGTACAGTATGTGTACTTGAAACTCGGGAGAGAAATATTGTAAGAACAGAAGAGTAAAAGTGAAAAGAGAGGAAGGGTGAGATTGAGAGTGAGAGTGGAGAAAGACAAGAGTCAACGACAGTTATAAACAGTGTTTGTATACAATTAGATGATTATTTCGGAGGTACACACCGGACAAACACACATAAACCACATACACATACATACATACATGCATATGTGTGAGTGCGTATTATAGGAAATGCATGAGTGCATGCAATTGACTCAAAATCAATACATACTCGACTGTGCTTGAATGTGTGTATGCATGCATGTAGCTGTACTTACGTATAGGGTCAACTTGGGTAAAGCCGCTACCCACCTTTGTATAGGGTATCTAGTTTTAACTGCTTGTTAAACTGGCAATCACCAATAACCACAGTATGGCAAAATCGGTTCGAGAATGCATAACTGATGTAACCTTTGGCCAACAGTTAAGCGCTATCTCCACTAGCTTCAAGGTTCTAAGGAACGAAGTTTGATTACTGTTTAAAAATTTTACCTCTACAAAAATGAGAAAATATCTTAAAAACATGTATGCAGGTAGTTGATCAACTGGTTTTATAATTGAGATGAGAATCTTTACAAACTTTCAACTCCGATACAAACTTCTGGAAAATGGCAGTAATAAAAAATTGAGCATCCTTACGTCAAAATCCAACAACTTGTCTTTATATAGATTTACCCTCAGCGAAAATAAGTCACCAGCCAACATTTTTATTAGTTCTGACACCTTGAATTGTGACCACTATAACATTTAACGTGAGAATATAAAGCAAGATAGAAATATTAAATTTGGTTACAACAAACGTAAACGCATTCTCTGGCTATCTCAAATTTGCGTCTCAATCTTTAATGAAATTGAGAATAAGCACTAATTTTATTTTGTAGTGATGTCTGTAGCTTGTTTAAATGCCTCCAAAATGAGATGAGCGTTTTTACCCCGACAGCTTTACACAATTCGACCCTACATAATACCATGCTTTGTAAATTATACTCTGCTTTTGTCCCTTTGTTTGAACAAAGGTATATAAACTGTGTATTGCTGCTTGTGGTTGTCAATCTAAATTATATTAGCACCAATTTTGTGAATTTTATGAACCTCGTTCTCTCAAGACTCAAGACAAATCATACTAAAGATAATTATCTACATCATACATATGCGACCAGTGTATGTATACATAATATTTTACTCTTGATGACAACATAATGTGATCCAAGTAATGCTAATAAATACTACATATTATTAGATAAAACTGTACAAAATGTGCTGTGTTGAGTTTTGAGTGTGTAAAAGCGTCAGTAGAGCGACAGGCAAGAGTCAAGAAAGTTTTTCTTTTCCCTTTGGTCCAATTCATCATCATATAATGGTAATCACACTTGACTTGCTACAAGACTGAATTGAGCCCATGCTTGTTGCATATTGCGTATGTATAACATACAAATGGAGAATAAAAATATATAACACTTTCATCTGGACATGCAGAGCAAGAAAAATCCCGTAAGAACAACAAGATTAACAGCAAAAATCAACAAACAAATAAATAAATAATATAATGGCAATAAAGCAATAAAACTTTTACCTGCGATCAATAGATCCTACCCACAAATCTTGCGTCATTTTTATTATTAAATATTGTGCTGCTTGTTGAAAAACAAATAAATAAGTAGATAATTTGAACGTGTGTTGTCTTCTTCGTTCCCCCTCTTGACAGATTACTCTCAACTATCACTTTGCAACACAACACAAAATCACACTACACACCACAAAACGAGAAGGAGTAAAAAATTAATATGATAATAATGATGACAGAAAGAAGGGCACTGAATTAATTGCAGATAGCAGGAGTATAAGATTGTAAAAAAATTGTGCTGGTGACGCGATGACGGAGAGTGGAGTTGGTTAAGTGAGCCCGTGTCACATGATGACTAAAATAATTAAATATTATTTTGTCGAGCGAGAGAATAAGCCAAGAAGGACAAGGCGGGCTGTACCGTACACGCAAATAAATAAATATATACAACACACACCAAAATAAATCGAGATGTAAGAAGAGAAGAGAAAAGACGGAGAGCGAGAGAAAAAATAGTTACGAGGAGGAAAAATCGAGATGGATAGAAAGTATAAGCAACACAGCTCTCACAAACATACACACACACTCTCTCTCTCACTCACTCACTTTCACTGCTGACTCACAGATAGAAAAACGAGAGACAGAGACAGAGATAGAGGAACAGGGAAATAGAAAATAGAGAAAGAGAGAGAAAAGGAGATGAAAGTTGTAAAAAAATTAACACTTTATTGCCCCATTGTGTGAAGGCCAGCAGAGTTTTTTCCCTTTTCTCCTTTTTTAATTGAATGTCTGGTTTCTCTCGTCTCTCGTCGACTGACTTGACTGCAACTGGAAGGACGAAAGTTGCTCTGTATAGCTGTAGCTGTGTGTGCTCCAACTTCTGGCTCTGACTCTGACTCTCTCTCTCTCTCTCTCTCTTTCTCTGTGTATGGTGTATGGTATGTCTGTTCTTTCGCTCTAGCGAAAGGAAAGAAAGAAAGATAGAGAGGAAAATCCTATATGACGGAAACTCTCTGCTGTTACACAGAGAAAAGAAGATATGACGAGGAAATGTAAATAGCCCCGTTTCTCTTTCTCTCTCTCTCTCTCTCTATTCTACTTTTACGCTCGCTCTCTTTCTCAGTGTGTGTACATGTATACAGTATACACGCCGTCTCCATGTATGTATGTATATGCAGTATGCTATATTATATATTATGATCTCTATAATTTTTAGCACACATTGCTACTGGTCCTCGTACTGCTGCGGGTACAATATGAATACTGCTACTGTGATGACTTCTACTACAACTACTACCACCACTACTACAACTACATACATTCTCCTAAATATTTCTTCATCCTCTGCTTCTTCTCCTTTTCTATACTCCAACTTCAACTTCTTCTTCTTCTTCTTTCTCCTCTGCTTTCCAAACATGTTCTCTTCATCATAATATCATGAGGATGAAGCAACGACAACGGAAAGAGAGCGAGAGAGTGAGAGAGAGAGACGGAGGGAAAGAAAGAGAGAGAGAAAGTGAGCGAAAGAGAAAGTGGAAGAAAGTAGAAGAAATAGGCAATGTACTTATGTATATGTGTGGACACACATACAAAAATCGGTAAAGTAAATCGATTGCTCTGCGACGGCGTCCTTTTGCTTTGCCAAGTCGGCTCAGGTGCTTCTGGCTTTTGGGTATTTGTATAGTACGTGTGTATATGCATACATGTACCTATACATGTACATGGGATATATGTATAGGTATATGTATGTGCATAGCATCGCCGTGTTGAGCAAGGTATTTATCTATACATGTGGATGTACAATAATATGATGTTGACGACGACGATGATGATCAGGAGACGAGGACAGCGGTGGTGTATCATGAAATAGTAAGGACACTTGTTGACCAATTCCAACAAGTTCTGTAAGTACTTGTAGTTCCATGGGATATACTTAGATATACATAGATAAAGTGTACATATAGTGTAATATAAAATGCACTATATACTATATACAGTATCAAAATATTCTTTCACAGCTAGGCATGTGTGAACACGTACGTTTTGGTCCGTACCGTAGTACTACAGAGATTCCTTCCTTTTTATGGTGATTAGTTTTATGACACTTTATAGCTTCTTCAGAGTTCTCTACTTCTCCTCCTACTCCTCTTGGTATAATGAAATTTTGCCATGAACTACATGAATAATGGTTATTTGCAATAATCCGATTAATTATATATAAGCCCTTTCCATATAATTAATAATGACTTGCTTAGTACAACATAAACTTTGCCAGAAGCGGGGATGGGATCGAAAAAAAACAAAGAAACGTGGAAAATATTAAATGCACTTGCCTTGTGTGTAGTATATGATAATATAATGTGCCTCTTTGTGAAGCTTTTTCTTTTTACCCTAACTATAATACGACTACATAAGCTTTTGCGTATGCATGTTCTTTTGTTCATGTTGAAACTGTACATAACGAAGGAGATAAAAATCTTCTTTATGTATATGTATTTGTTAGAAACTAAAAGAAGAAGCTTTTTTGGTATAAAAGTTTCGCCAACCTCAATATTTCCGGTCCCAACGGAAAATGAAAAATGCATGTGTCAATGTCATATATAATTGTTCTACTTAGAAAGTTTTTTTGTGTATGCACATATATGTTTACTAAACCAAGTACTTTCAGTGATTATATCGATGATTTGTAAATAATAATTTTTTTATTCCATCGTTATCGTTATTCTATAACATAAGTAGTTTCTCACAAAGTCCTTTTTGTTTTTATACATTATAATATTATTTAGTACGTTCCTTGAATAATTCTGCGATACATGCATGTATTATCAGTGATAATAATATAATAATAGTAATAATTGTTTTTGTAGAATATGTGTATTTAAATATATGTATAGTCATAATAATACATAGCATGTCTTCATACAGTTTCATTCAAATACAGTAAAACTTCGATAGAACGGAAACTTTCAAATACACGGGATATATTATTCTAAGGAAATTTATTTTACTTAAGTTTAAAGGACAATATAAATATACATACTTGAGACAAGAAAATCTTGAACTTTTACACACATTTCATCGCTGCAGTATATGGCAATAATATATAATCACTGGTAATTATTGATAATACTGATTTTTGAAGCGGGGATAGAGTCAAGGGAATTGCAAAAAGAATGAATGACTATATTTTAAAATGTGTGTTATTATAGAGCCTACATGTAGATATAAGTATGTAATTTTTGGGAATCGAAAGCCATCCGATTTATCGAGGTCATGCTGCAACTGAGCAGTTTCATACATAATGTTTTTTGTGGTAATAATTTTTTTTATAATAATGCTAATCTAAATTTAGTAGTTTTACACTATATAAAATGTGTATTATTGTACTTTTAAGTTAGCATACATGCGTTCTCATTTTATCATAATATACTGTTATAGCCTTGAAAACATGACCACTGAAAAACTGATGTTTTTTGTTTTTATTTTTGTAAGTGTATAACACTAATCGCTAATAATAACCATAATAATGTTATAACTCTTGATAGTCTTAATATTGTATAATATATTTTAGTGTATCATATAATAATACGTAGATATAATAACCGTCATTTTTTGAGCAAAGATTTTTTTTTATAACAACTTTTTACATTTCTTCATTACATCCAGTTATTTTTTTACGTTTGTATATGCATAATGTAACAACGGATTCGTGGAAATACATAGTTTTGAATGCAGTACATATTATTTAGATCGAATAAAATAACTGTATGTATAATGTATATATAATATATTATAACGTCAGATAACTATGTAATAATATATAATATCTAATGTATAATAACAGTTTATTGATAATTTGTAACAGAGAAACATATCATGTTACAATATGTGCCTTTTACAAAGAGTGCTTGAAAGTTTTTCCCTAATTTTTCAGTAAATACACGTCATAATATTTAATGTTTTATTATTTTCGATAAAAAAAGTATTATTTGGCTTTTCAGTGAAACACGTGGTTTTGATTTTCACATTTAGTATTTAGTTGTGTTCTGGGACTTGTTTTTTTTTTCACTTATGTATGTGCTTATTTGTTAGAACTTGAAGTGTCTTAAAAGGATAGAAAACAGTCGAATAAATAATCTTCATACAAAGATGAGGTCAGGAGAAAATTAAAGAACAATATAATTATTACATATAACATGTGCTACACATAAACTTTCAAAGTGTAAGTACAAAATGCGATTGTGGAATTTATTTTACATATGCGTAAGTATATATTTTGTCTGCCCTTTCGCGGACGCTTTACCGTTTTTACCGATAAATAATTTACATAACTCATAATAAACTTACGACATTACCACATATGAAGAATTCC
>JAQIVE010001489.1:0-24638 GCA_034698285.1 Sminthurinus bimaculatus | reverse complement strand
AGTGTCTTCCTTAAGCGCTAAGGAAAAATTCCGTGTAAACATTGAGACTTCTTATTTTTGTAAGTACAGACTATCGCTATAAAATTAAAAATGAATTGTGCTGTAAAACAATTTTATTGTTTCGAGCTCTATATAAAATTTGTGACAAGTACCTACAGCCAAAGCGTTCCGGCTTAATCAAGCAGTAGACAAATGCGCAACTGCTACAAATTAGTAAATTGACTAATGAGCAAAATATATTTATAACATTAGATAATTTCCCATTCTAGGCGACAATACCTTTTGCATGCAACATTTTTTGCTTCCACTCACTCTTTCCTTCATATCAGTCCTAAAGTCGCTATCTATTGCAATTAAAGTACTGTGCTCGATCACTCATGCACCCGACCCGAGAGAGATTTCATTAGAACTAAACATTAAACGTAACTGCGGCAACTATATCCAAGTTTTCATAGAGTAGAATTGTAGGTATGAAATTTAATAATATTCACGATTAAACGCTTAAAAATAAACAATCTGTCTCGTTATTTATTACACCATTCAAATTATTGACTTCTCTAGTACAAACATGTATATTAAAGCCATCCTTGGCTCTAAACTGTGTACTCGTAATCGTTTTTTAATATAAATATACATCGCTGTAACAATCGTAATCATAATAAGCACCTACAGCTAAACTTCGAGATGAATCATGCATTTATTTGTAGCTAATTATAAAATATCTGAAGCCATCAAATGAGCATCACCGAAAGTTTGTGCAATATGCATACACAGAAAATGTTACATCAATGAGTATAGACATGTTTTTACCTCATATCGTTTGATGAGAGCAAGATTGAACTGCAATGAGGAGCAGGTATAGATTAGGAAGCATAGGAAGCAAAAAATACTATTACTCTGCAATACAAAAACGATCGTAATAATAATAATAATGATAAATACATTTGTCAAATATTATTCTACATTACACTCTCGTTCTTTGCTACATTGGAACGCATAAGATAATAGTTCGTAAAGTAAAATCATTATTATCTTTGGGCGATGATGAATAGCAAAGAGGATCATAGAATATGTAATATATGTATACATGCATGTACTTAACTACTGAACAAATGTCTATACAACAACCAGACAAAATCCATCAACCAACAGACTCACTTCGAGTCTCTCCTCTCGAAAAGACCAAAGGAAAAAATGTTTCTCAGCAAAATTGCACGTTCGGTATGTATAATTGTAGACTTTAACCTGTGTAATTGCAAAGTTAACTACGTAATATAATTCAAAATACAAACATATATTAAATTTACACGGCGAGAAACTGGGAAAAGAGTGCATGTAAGTTGTATGACTGTCTTATTTTTTATGTAAGATGAGTTGAGATGACCAACATGCACACATAATACACACACGACTCGATTTTGCATATACATACAAATTCGACAATATATTAGACTCCAAGAGCTTAGAGCCTTCATTTACTCGTTGTTGCAGTGAAATATAATACAATACAATTTTAATCTATAAAGGATGGTCTGCCTGTCTGAAATTCTTGGCTTTCGTAGACTGTTAGTCGGTTAGAACTCTGTCTTGTTGGTTGATAAGTTCACCATGTGAGTTATTAATTACACTTAAAATCAATGTATCTTAAACAGTTTTCCCCTTTACACCAGCCTTTGTTGCCTACAGACAGAACGGAAATTTACTCATTCCTCCTATTAACATACATAATACATATACATATTATATGTACTATGTACGGACGGCTTATATGCTTTTACACACAATATACTTGTTTCCATTTTTATGTGAAAAATGCTCCCTCGATGTAGCAAAGATTTCTCAACTTTTAAAAATATGCTTTGAAAAAACGGACCATTCATTAAAATGTTAAATAATTTTAAGCCTTGATGGTGAACAAATTATATGAATCACACACGCCACTTCGGTATCATCAGGAACTACGTTCAAAGATATAATTTTGCATGCGACTAAAACGTCCAACATCCCTTATAGTTACTGGTCAATAGTCACTATCATATGTAAAGTAGCTCGATGTGTCTCATTGGTTGCATGATAATATAATCTATTTATTATCTAAATTCCATAAAAATACTATGTTGGAAATTAAATGAGTGGGCGATACATTTTTGGCTGTATTTTTGGTATTCGACCGTTTCAGGATTTACGCACATCAACATTCGTAATTTCAAATTTACAATGTTCATCAATTGCTTTCTCCTGGCTTGTCTTGTACTACCGTGTACATGCTCGCATATTTAGGGATAGAATACAAAATTTTTTTTTTCATAATCTGAAGAGCATGTACCTACATACTATCAATCGAGAGAAAAATCGCATGTACTAACAAAGAAGAAAGCAACGGTTTGTTTGTTCTCATTCTATTCAATTTGCACAGGTACAATTAAAAGAGGCATATAGCAAAATGTATTTTTTTGTTACAGGATGCGCAAAATAATTAACGGGTCTATTTTAACATTTTAACTGCGTGGATGAGCTCTCTTTGTGTATACATTATGCTTCATTATTATTATGTGGCATAAAGTATAAAGCGTGTAATAAATATGCGCACATGAAACATGTACATTACGTAGTGCACACAATCTAATAAACACAAAGAGTGTTCATCGTGCGAAAAAACCATTCACTTACAAATTTATTAACCATATTTACACAGTGTAGTGTGTGCTTTGATAGATATCTATGTAGTTTAGTTACCTTGCACACCGGTAACACACAGACACACACTGAATTACAGGCAGACAATTCTTCCATTCTTATTTGCAAAGTCCACTCAAAACTTAATCTTTATTATTTTTATACTTTGCGCAAATAAAAGAGAATAAACTCACTATAACAAAGATTAACGAAATCCAGCAATAATGTATATAATGTGATATAAATATGTATAGGGTGCATAATGCACTAGTATACACATTTTTCTTGACTTTGGCTTCTTGCTAACGGAAGAATTATATATTATACATAGGATATAAATGCGATGGAAGCTTGGAGCATCTGCATATACAGTAGACAGAAGTAAAACATACTAACATATTTATATACTCTGAAATAAATCCGTACAGCTCATCATAAAACTCTGACATTGTGGATAGCACAGGTATTTGTGTGTGAGCAAATGCACATATGCGAGTACCAAAAGACAAGGCGTTAAATTAGCCCCTATTGTTGATGCAAAATTGTAAAGAGAAACTTACACACAAACGCATGAACACGTACTAAGATTCTTCTTTCACACTACATTTATATGTACAATATGTACACAAATAAAAATAGTAAAGTGTGCATTGTAAATACCTACTATTTTACATTCTTCTGTACGTTTGTCTACTCTGCACATAATATATTTTTACATATGATAAAGATGAAACTTTGGGAAGGCTTTTAGTTTTCACAAAATTTATATGTTATCCATTATACAATTATGTATTTACAAATGCATTTGTGCAATTATATGTAGTTTAAATACCTACTTAAATATGTACAATCAAATCAATCAACTAAAATAATGCACAATTTTTAACTCGTGTGTACAAGAACAAGAAAAAGGTAGAGTTCAGTTTTAGTCATTTCCAAAACTGTCTCGGAAAAAACTTTCAACTTTTCCTTCTCGTCCACTTTGAATCAAAACTTAAAACCCAAAAGCCATACTTATGTAAATATTACATGGTTTTGTAACAATATATTAATATGGTATTGCACTGTTGCAAATCATCAAACTCGCCTCGCAAAGACAAAAATCGTACAATCTCGCCTATATGAATTTACGCCAACTAACTGCTAACGTGAATCTCGGTTCTGTTATCAATACCAAAAATCTTGCTCATAATTTGAGAGCAGAACCTGTACAAGAAAAAAACATGTGTATGTTGACTGGTTCTGTTAGCAAAGTTGATGCAAGCTAGCAGATGATTGAGGGCCAAATACAAAGTTTTGTACAACCAAAACTGGGAGTTGATGAATGGTTCTTGACAAAAGTCTAAAACTCTACAGAGGATAAACAGTGTTTGCGTAGAAAATGATCGTATTGTAATATGCCAATACGCCAAATCACACATGGGCGCATTTAGAGTGCATAATATGTACAATATTTTGATAGTACGAGTGCAACTCCAAAGTACCCCAATCGAAATATTATATGGAAACATGAATGCTGCCCATCTGTTTACAAAATACATATTTTGCGTGTGTCTGAGATCATCCCATTTACTTTGACGTAATTGTACATATACTAACAATAAGAATTTTAAAATCCCACCACTCAAGTCGACTTTAAACTTGAAGAAAGAAAGGTGTGCAGAAATTGGAAGTGTGTGAGAAATCCAATCCAATATAACACCGTGTAAATTTACATCCATGAATTTGAATTGTTCGAAAGCAACAAAAGAAGATGATTTACATCAATTTGATTGTACAGCCTCAATGAGAGTCTAGAATGGGAAATGATGACTGTTAAATGGCTGAAGAAAGAAAGAAAGAAAAGGAATTATTTTGCGTGGAGTCCAATACACATTTTAAGTCGCTTTGCGAGCACGACGAAGACGACGACCGACGAACAATCAACAGTTTGAATTTGTGAGTTTTGTGCACCAAACTGTAAAAACCTATGTATACTGAAATGAACCAAAGCAACTCCCACGTGCTCACTGCTCACGATACACTAATAATTAACCCTCCGTGCATTTCCGTCAGTCCGATTATCAGATAGATGTTATGTCGTGGGGTGGTTTATTCATTGAAGATCATCAACAACATACAGCTTCATAAAGCAAAAAAAGAAGGAAAAATCCTAAACACATCCAAAATCAACTAACATCAAGTATAATATAGTATGTTATCCCAGAAAATATTGGCAAATCTCTCTCCATTCAACGCTTGCTAGCTAACCGCGGATAACTATCTTGAAAATTTTCATACTTGAGACAGACAGCATTAATTTACTCCCTTGACTCTGATTCTTGAACCAAACGGTGAATCCTATAAGGTATCGCATCAAGTCATATTCTACTCCCCATATGATGCATATATAGAAAAAGGATGCAGAACAAATGGCAGTAAATGTTCCTACACATCCAAAAGCCCTGATAATGTTAATCACTATCAATTGCAAAATCAAAGAAAATAAACCTTTTCCTCTTGTACAATAGTTGCATTCCTTTGCACATTATTCGAGATTGTAACGAATAAGGAAAAGTTCCAAATTCAAAATATGTAATTCATGGCAAAAAAAAACTACTTTTAGACACAAAGATTTCTTGGATTGATCTTTGATTTTCAATTTTAAAAAACTACAAAAATAAGCTATAAATAATGACCGTAATACTTTTTGAAATTTAATTTTGAAAGTTGTGATTCATGGCGGTTCAGTAAGATGATATTTGATTCAGAAATTGATATTGACAGTTTATTAGTCACAGAACTTTTTTCTGCTAAATAAAGTCAAAAGTCAAAGAAAGATACCAGATGGGAAAACGAGGTAAGATAGGGAAAAAAACTAGGTTCAACTCCATACGAACACAAATTTGATTTAATTCCCACAAAAATCTGAAAGTAATCTGATAATAAATTTAAAGCTTTTACTTATCTCTCGTGAGCGCGTACTTACATACACTGTACATTGTACTTACTTAATTGATGTCTTAAAGAAGATTTAAAGAAATTTAAGATCCAATCATTCTTTTTAATCTAAATCATATGTATTTACAATTTTAAAAACGCAAAAGGCGCATACATATTCGTTCGTTAGGCTTGTAGACTTTTGGAATGTAGATTCAGCGTATTAACGATTGAACGAAGTAATAAGTTAATAATTTGATTTACTAATACGTACAATGAACTGATAGGTAAAGGTTAAAGCATAAAAACACAATGCACAAAAATGAATTTGGGATTTATGAGGAAACACAAGACAGGAATCGAGAATGAATAAAAATAGTTAAGAGTAGTAGATACGTTAAATACCATTATCAATAATGATATCATTCAATGATAGCTTTGTGCGCTATTAAAATTACTTTTAAAGCGACAAAATTTGAAGGCATGTTTAAACGGAATCACAACGGCAAACGAACACAAACAAGACAGAAATCTACAGATTAAACACAAATCAGACACGGGAAACTCTGGAATCCTGAGATTTTAGTCCAGTCATTTATTAAAGTTTCTAACTCGCACGAAATGAGAAAAATAGTTGTGAGCTACACGTAATTCGGCATAACTACACATAAGTACTGAAAAATGATTGCAAAGGTAAAGTAATGTTGCAAGTTGGAATTTAAATTGAAATATGAGAGATAGAGAAAAGAAAAAAGTAGCATTCCACCTTTAATGTAAATAATTTTGTGATTGTAATTACGTAAATTCCATATGCTCGTACAAGTTGCATTAAATGTAAAGTTCTTTCCCCTCCGTTTTTACCCTTTCTTTTCTTCCGCTGTATAAATGCATACAGATGTACGTAAAACTTATGCAATGCATAAAAATATTAATATGAAAAATGAAAATCCTTTGTCATAAACTCACGGAACGAGCATGATAGGGAATAGCAAAAAAGACAACCCATACTACAAAATAAATTTTGTGTACCAGGGATATAATATGCATGCTGTTTTTCCTTTTCCGTATTAACTCTCAAGATAAATAATACCTTTTGACGTTACTGGTGATCTTAATCTGTTGCTTTCTCTTGACAAAGGGACGAACGAAGGTTTTTTTCCACTCTAAAATCTCCATCTCCGATCAGGAATCTCCAGATTAAGCAATTCATTGTCTCAACAATTCAAATAATCTTTTGAGAAAATGTTTTTTAGCACAAATCCAAATTTTCTCAAAATGTTTAAAAACTTTGCACAAATGTTCTAGTTTGTAGTTTGTAGATTAAATATTTACGACTGCCTGTTTGTATTCCACTCACGCAGTTTTAACAACACAATAGTCAGTATTTGTCAGCAACTTTAAAAAATTTGCATTATTTGATAAAGTGACAAAAGTTTTTCATCGCAATAATGTTATGGTCATGGATAATAACAATGTCCAATATTTGTTTTTACACCATCGTAAAAGTAAAAATACAAGATAGATGCACAGAAACACCAATCCAATCCATAGACAATACATAGATTCGTCAGGCCTTAGACGATCTCAGTTAAAATTGAAAATTCATCATATCATCAATATTATCATCGTGAGAAAACTGGATTTGATTGCTTCCACTCGTATACTCTGAAACTCTGAATTGAATTGAACTGGGTAGTCGTGGAAATTACATACAATGTTCGATGTGTACTACAGTCAATAACCAAGTAATAGCACAAAAGTCGTTTTTACTACACTCAAAAACATACGACTAGTTATTCTTGCTACATGTACAAACAAATCCACATCTCTGTACCTTTACACTAGCACTCACTTACTCAACTAAAGCTCTAAACACTATAGAGAATTCTTCAAATAATTTGAATATTTTTTCAATCTCATTATAATTTGTTTCAGTTTGAACGGCTCTACGAGCCAACCTGTGATTACACGACGGACTATAACTAGTAATAATAAAATAAAAATGCATGTGTAGCTCGATTATGGATGCTAAGTTGCTGTCTATCTTGTATTTTGTATCCGACTATGTGTGTAAACAAAACTCTGAACAACTAGATATTGTTACTGTCTTAATGACTTATCTCCCTCACACACACACACACATACACACACATAGAGAGGGAGAGAGAGACAGAACGAGAGACATACACCAGAAATTTGCACATTTCAATGACAATGTTATAATCCGTGTTAACTCAAACTCTTCTTGTTCAAAATGAAGAACATTGACAATAAACACTGAAGTCACTGAAGTAAGTAGATAAATGAGCACCAGCAAACAAGGACAGTGACGCTTTCTCAGTTAATTTGGTTGTTAGTTAACTCGTTAACCATCCAATGCATGTGTCCAATCCAATGTATTTCAAAATTATTGTCCACTTGTGTACGATTCACGACCTCATAAGAAATAACGAATTCACAAATCAAAACATACAGTAGTCTGCAGTAGTAGTAGTGGTATGTAATATAATACAATGGACAATTTGACAAACTGGAAAAGGAACGTTGTTTTCCATCCCTTGCTTATTGTTTTTTACACACTGTAGATGCGGAAAACCCACAGAATGCACTTTACTTTATCCAACAGTTAAAAAAGTAAGAAAAATGATTGCATAATACATATCAAATTTCGCTGTCCTTCCAACATTCAATAATAATTAACCAACTCCGGTCAAGTTTCCCTTCAAACACAAAACAATTCAGCAACTTATCTGCTCAACCTCAAATTAAAAAGCAATCAGTAAATAGTCCAAGTCCAACTCTAAATTAAATGCTCACACACACACACATATATACTTGCACAAATAAATGTAAATGCACTTGTATTTTGCAAACATGTATAAAGTCGAAGCTGAAGGAATGACAAGTGAGGTGATTGTGCTTTGATTGTTGTTCTGGTTCTTCTTGTATTACGATGATGATGACGAGACGAGAGCAAAAGCAAATTCAAAAAGCAACGGAGAGCAAAACCGATCCTGAAGCTGATAGATGTTTTGTGCTTATGTTGTGTATGATGGACGCCGAATACAGCGAGAGATGCTCAAATCTCAAGCGTAGCTACGACAATGCAAGACACAAGACGTAGAGAATAAGAATGAGCGTTGAGAGTTGAGAGAGGTTCTCTACACAAAAGTTCCTTACCTCAGACGATGAACAGACCCTAATGTTACTACTAATCTGAATGAATGATTACAATTCTGTTGCCATTCCTTACGCTTGCATTTGCTGTGCCTGCTTAAGCTTAAGCGAGTCTTTCTACAAAAAATCATCCCTATTAATCCGCCTGCTATACATTGGAAATCAACTACATTATATTAGCAGCAAATAATTTATTTACTTCCCTAGTAGAATGTTATGAATAGTAAGAAGTGATTCTCTAATAATAAAATAATACTGTCTGCATAACACATTATTCGTTTTGCAAAACTTATAATTCAAGTCAATGATTAAGTCATAAGCACAAAAAGCGAGAGTATATATTGGAAAATTAGAAACCAACTTACTTTTATGACACATGAAAGTGATAAGCCGTACTGTAAAAATAATAATAATAAAACAATTTTCCACAGTAGAGTAGAAGCTGTGTCACTGGAAGATTTAAGACAGTTACAGCTGCAAGTTTAACATCAGCAATCAGTCGGATAAGGATAAGTCATCTAAAACTCTTGGATGATTTCGATACAACAGGCCATCCGCAACAGCTGTATATACATATTATACTGCGTGTGCCAAAATGTAATTCTATATGCACAAATTCTATGTAATTATCCATAAAAAATGTCGCAGGTTACTGTTTTTCCTTATTATAGAGACACCGAAGGAAGCCTATTCATGGCAATAAATTAAAATTATACCTGTAAGGAGCACACAATCGGACATACATACACACGCTCGTAAGTGTGAAAACGCTGCAGGAAACATAAGATTAAATAATTTGAAAAAATTCAAACGATCCTCGATTTAACTACTGCTAGTCATTTTTTCCGTTTGCAAAACCGCAATGTATGGAGTCGCGCTTGGTCCATAATAAATGATATTATTTATAGATTACTACAAGTGCATGTATGCGTTACAATTCAATAAATTGACTCAGCACATGGACACACTTTCAGAATTCATCAGCTTAACACTACTTGACGCCCTGCAACCAGAAACAATTAGTCTTCCAATCGATTGACAATACCAAATTGCTGTTGAATATCATCACATAATTACATATCAATTCTCATATTCGAATCTCATTCTGCTTTCTCAATGTGCGGGATGTATCTACCGTATGTACAGTAATCAAAACAATTAAAACTTTTGAATTAGAATAACTGAGTTTTCATCTAGCTTATACATCAACCCAATATTACTCTGAAACAGCACTTCTGTTTTTCTGTCCGTCCGTAAAAGTCGTCTGAATTCAAACCGATTTAGTTGCGTCCTATGGCCATTTAAAAATTACATTTTCGACCGTTCCGTTTGACCCGGCTCAAACGGAAATATTTGAACCATATGAAAAGGGTGGGGTCATCTGAGAAAATCATTTATACACAAAATTTTACTCGCCCCTCGGCGGCAGGTTTATGCTAGCGTAAATAAAAATTTAAATCGTGCATTTGTTATCTAAAACCTAGAAACATCATGTCGTCCTATACCCAGATTTGATGATGCAGTTTTCCGATTTAAATTATCAGTATCAAGCAGATTTGAAAAAATGAGAATGTTAATGTTAAATGATTAATGAAGAATTAATTAACAACTTTTTTTCTCACTGATGGACACTGAATCTACTTCAAAGGGCACGTGTGTGATTATAGTATCAAAGATGTTGAGCTTCGTGACAGTAAAAAATGATGCACCCTCACAAAACCGTCTCTTTAATCCCAGGAAGAAACTGCATGTTTGGTACATTGTTTCAAGCACATTCAAATTAAGTACCGTGAATATTGAATATCCAAGCTTTTTAAAGTATTACTTTGGAAACTTCCAACTCCTGAAATTTTGAAGCATAAAAGAATTCGAAGTATCAGAAAATTTCCAACAATTGAATATTTCTTGCGGCTAAATAAAATAGCTTGTGTACTACAATATTTATGTACAATACATTGCAAACATGATACATGAAAAGTTGCCATTGATTTGCCTATATTTCTTACTGACTTAAGTTTGCCCGGTCACTCTTTATACCTATGAATTATGAACATAGCGATAAAAATTTCTAACATACACAATAAGGATCAATTGAGTAAATATTGAATCCTTATAACAGGAAAAATCTGCTTCAAGATGGTGAGAATTAAGTCGTTGAATTTCAGCTTGCAAGCACAACAATTTTGGATTTATAAAATTGTTGGAATATGAAATTTCAGATTTAAGATTAAATCATTGATTAAACTATCATGCATGATTTGTGCTCTTATAATATACCCCTTTTCTGTTACATAAGTAATTCCTCTTTTCATCAAACTACGTATCGTAAATAAGCAAGGGAAAAAAGGATGAGCCAAAGGTCACTATGAGTGTAAACACTGGGTTCATGTTGAATTGATCGTCATATCTCACCATAGTTAGTTTTCATTCTCGTGCACATTGTAATTTTTATACAAGATCGTTGTCGCACCCTTATGGTTGTTGGCAGATTATTTGATGAGGAATGAGCAGAAAACTGTTATATTTTGATTTTGTTTACAAAAATAAAGAGCCAAAACACCAACACTAGACTAGTATACCTTGCATTATGTATTATTACAAAGGTGGCGATGTAAAACTATTTCCATTGCTTTGACAGCCAAATGAAGAATAAAATCCCGTAATAAATACATAATCACTTTGCGAGTCTACACTTGTAGTTTGTGTGGATGCGGATAAAATGCCGGACGACGTATATGGGCAAGTCGAATCTGTAAATGACGAGTGCAAGAGAAAAGAAAGGAGATGAAGCGAGGGTGATCTTGACGAGCGTAAGCATTCACTCATATCGTCTCAGGCTCTGTCCGCACCAAGAAAACGACTAAAGGAACGAAGACAGAGAATTGAAATAATAATTTTATGGTGAAAAATATTATTTTTTTTGCACTTTTCTCTTAAGACTTAAGAATTGAGCATTTGATTTCATTATCTATTACCTAGTGTTTATGACTAGGTAACCTGGAGAGCGATGTGGAGAAGAAAGATGTGGATATGGTAAAAAGTACTGTAGACTGACTATAACCTGTTTTTAAAACGTTGAAGCACTTGCAAACTTTATCATCTAAATGATTCACGTAAATAATAAATATGTAAATAGTGTACATAATACACAGTACTGCTTACTTTCCGCTCATCCACTTAATTCATGCTGGGGTAAATGTGAGAAGTTAAGTCACACCTAGGACTATTATGAAGCATATACGGTTTTTGATTCCGGCATGCGAGTTTTACAATGTGTTAGATGTTGGATCATTTTCCAACATATAACACTTTTACGTAATATTTACCTGCATAGAAAATGCTATATAGGATTAAACGATATAATATGCTATGAGTCGAAGAGGAAAAAGGAGAAAAGTGAGATCAGTGACAGCATGACGGACGACGACGAGGGCGCATCACGAAGACAAAACGATCAAAAACTACCCAAAACCTGTCAAATGAACGTCCAGTCAGTCTACTCACTCCAAACGCTCAAAAATATAATTGTTTAGTTTCATGAGAAACTCTGTTGCGTATACAGACATATGTATTTTTGTATGTTATAAGTTATAAATGCCAGACATTCCACAGGGGGAAAACTCTTTTTCAGAAAATATTACAATCGCCAAATCGATTCGATTGCATGCTCATGTCGAAACCCGTTGGAAAAGTAAATGAATTTCTCCTTTCGATAAAGCATTCCTTGCTTTGTCTCCATAGATGATTATGATGACGGCACGCTTGCAACGATTCAATTACAAATCATTGGATTTGAACAGAACGGAACTTTTTGCATCAAAAACAAAATAGACGGAAATTTTTTAAATTGAATTGAGCTTCAGCTGAGCATAAAGTGAACTAGTTTTTACTAAAAAAACTGGGATAACATCAATTAAAAAATGTTCCCTATGCATGCATTTCCACTAAAAGCGTCTATGACGATGCAGCTATGTATGTATAATGTACGGCCAAGCGGCCAGCACTTCAAATTAAACCAAATTCATATACATGTTTTGGTGGTAAAAATCTCCAACACTAATATTTTTCAACAAAATGACTTGACGATTATCCATTCACCATTGGAAATATTATTTTGTTTTTCTGTTGGGATTATATACGTCTGCACACAAATCATCACGCCTTGTTTTTTCCTTCTATGTGTCTTCATTTTCTATACAGCTACCTGTTGCAAACAAAACACAGTTCCTTTCATAAATTCCAGAATTTTCATTTTCGATTACCTAGCTTACACGCAACTTGTCAAATAAAAATATTATTGACCCGTCTCATGAAACCAGAAGTAATGAAAGGGCGAACACAGGAAGAAAACGGAAAGAAAATGAAGGCGAGACATCGTAAATCATACAAAAAATACAGCACGTATGCATACATACATACATGTAAAATGTATACATATACAGTTGTACTTAAGGCACGCTGACACACCAAAATTTTCAGTATTCAGCAAAATGTTCAATAGTGAAATCGAGTAGAATAAACCAAAATAACATGAAATGTCAAATGCATGACATTCTACAGTGCATAAATATTTAATGTAATTAGACAGTGTACTTATTCGGTTAAAGACCCTGGTACAGAGAATTCTATTTATTCGTTTAAAAACTACAATTTAATGATTTGAACCTTTTAAGACGCATAATATCCTATACTAAAATATACAGAATACAGAATAAATAATATTCATGTAACAGTTTCTCTTCTAAAGCTAAACAACACAGTTTGCGTGTATATATACATTCCTAATCTATAATTCATAGTTTTATTACAATCCAGAGTTGTATTATTATAAAAAACGAGGGAGACGACAAACTTTTACACCCGGCTTTGTACAGTATAAATGCAAATGCGTAGAATTAACAGCGAATGGCATTATGAGTATTTTTACAGTATTACACTATTTTACTGCTTTTTTCGTGCTGCATGCATACAAATAGATTAAACCGCGCATATAATCCGACATCAATGAGAATTGTTAGCGTTAATGTTATGACCTCCTTCAAAGTTCTGCAACTTTGAAAAACAACTTCTCGACTGCGGCGAGCTCTACAACTCTACCTGAGAACTCTCTGAGCGAAAGGGTTGAAAACTCTCAACTGTAGATAGAGCACCTATCGAAAATACTGAAAATTAAATGCACGAACACTCATTCAGTACATTTCGGCTCCTAACTAACTAAAGTACTTATAAAAACACATGCTGCCTGCCGTAGGGAGCATAAGTACATGTTATGAAAAAAAAACGAAAATCCGTCTTGGGAAGTTTAACTTCAAATTTTATATTGCGAGAGAAAGAGAGGGAAGAGTAGAAAAAATAACTATAAACATTTTCCCACCACGATAGATGCAGATTAGATGAATGGATCCAGGAATCCGTCTACACAATGCGTTTACCTTTAATAATGTTCCATTGTAAGAAATATTATACAAATCTTCTTGATGCTAAAAAATTCTAACATTCACTTTTTATGAATACATCTACAAATATTTGCTTTTTATACTCTTTTCTATCGTAACAAGATATGTTTTTGCTGCATATCTATTTGAACGTTGCATTAGCTCTACCAGAAGCATAGGGACAAGAGAGGATCATAAACTAAATTCTAACGTTAACTATGCTGATACTGAATTATAAACCTAAGCATGTATTTTAATGAACCTGAAGCAAAGACCGGACATAAGTGAATTAATACAGAAACGAATGTATATTTATGTTGCTTATCTCTGCATATCTTTTTCTGTATTTGACAAATGTAACTCAAAAAATGATTTTCTCTATAAAAAAAGATCAAATGGTGCTTTCTTTCTTTATCAGCCTGGTTCAATGGGAGATCTGGTCATTTTATAGGTTGTGCCATCTCCAAATTATACTCATTGCATATTGTTAAATGTATCGTCCATCTTCTGCTCCTAAATGTTATTCTCGTTGCCTGATACTCTATAGTTTAAGAATGGCGTTTTCTCTCTACTTTTTCTCAGGCTTTTGGTGGTAGCAATATATGTAAACTAACTAAATGTGTGTAAAGAAACTCGCACGACAACTTGATTCACACGTTGAAAGCTTCATTTACATCAGGCAAGGAATAAAATCTACTTATAATATTATACACTTGAAATTAATTTCTCTCCCATTCCGATAACTCCCTTTTTATACAAAGGCGAAGAGGTTACTACTTATTATTCAGTCCTCCATCGTCCTTTGTCTCGGTTAGTCAAAAGTGTGTTTTTACAGGCTCATAAATCGTTCGGGGTAGGAAATTATAGCTTAGTACTGCATGCAGTGCCTTACACCAGTAGTAAAGCCGTTTGATATGTTTCGAACAAGATGAGACGAAAAACATCATTCCATAAAAATACTTGTTGGCAAGTCTTAAAAGTAAAAGAGAAAATATAAAGGAAACGTCTCCCATGACTTTTTTAAAAACCACAACATTTTTAGTACCTGAATCTAAATACTGTTGCCATCATATTATAATATATACACGATCGTCAATATATGTACACACATATATATCGATGGAAATAATTTGAGATTACAAACAAAAGCCTAACTACACACTTCATGCTTTGAAGTGCACATGCCAGGTAATATAAATCATAAGAAACTAGAATTGTTCGCCAAAACATATTACAATCCAACTTGGTGAGTTTATTGCCGCTCATTGTTAGCAATTTTAAATTTGTCGATTTTCTTCCTAATTTTTCAGACACTATAATATTTAGTAGCCAACTCGACGTTTCTTAAAAGCCTTATTATGTTATAATCATGATGTAGATACATTCTACACGTGTACATAGACGCTTTCTGTACTTTCATTTGTAGGTATCATCATTTACTGGACATCTATATTACATTTTTCATATGCTACACGAGCAACTAATCAAAAAACTTCTTTCCGATGCCGCTTTCGTGCTCACTACTGACAATAATAATAATGGTGATGATAGTAATTCAGCAAAAAATAAATTATGAGGATAAATCAGTGGCTTTTATGACCGTTTATGACCGTTCCAGCCCGATGAAATTCGCAAAGCCAACAGCCAAGTATTTTCAAGTCCTCACATTCGCAAATTCAAAAGTGACAGTAGTTCATTTTCCTTTAAAACCATTAAAACTTATACACACATGAAGAGTTTAAGGACCAGAGAGACTCTAAAAATGTATGTAAATACATACTCATTCGTTAAGGCTTTATTTTCTATATGAACGACTTTTGAATTTGTTATTGTTTTAATACAAGAAGGCAAGAATAAAGAAAGCCGCATAATGAACCACTAACGACGTGCACTTTTTGAACGTCTTTCGTTGCCGTGTTTCATCTTCCTATTACAACATTTGTTGAGGTTTTCCACTAAAACTGCGTATCTATGAGCTGTTATATTTTTCTTTACAAATACGTACATGCTTTTTTGTAATGTCCATATCTAGTTGAAAAGACTGCTAATAAAGTTAATTGAAAAAAGTGAAGAGCAAAATGTGTCGTTTTCCTTTATATTTTATTTTCCCATTTGAAATTGAAATGAAAAATTCATAGACAATGCGTTGATATACACAATATTTTACTTTATAGAAATTGGAAGTCAAACCATAATAACAATCATACGTTTGTTTTGTTTAGTGTGTGTGTGTACGCAAAATCATCATGTGATTATGATTATTGCTATACTTTTGGTCTGGCATTCATTTCAAACTTTGTTATCATCACCATCATCGTTATAAGTAGTTCTATAATACATCAACTATACTCACAATCTAAATAATGGCAAATGGTAAAACAATGACAAAATATTAAGATAAATGATAAGAACAAAAGAGGAAGATGATGGCGTTGTCAGGATACAAGCGTAAGTATAACATTTACTATATTATTCTAGACAAAATTGAAGCATAAACACGAACTTATTTATTATTTATTTACTCATTCCCAACCATTAGTGAGAGGAAACAAATCAAAGTAAAGTGCACCAACAAACCTTATAGTGTAGTAATTGTAATTTTCCCCTCTTTCCCCCATCTCTTCCCCTCCTCTTAATAATTACTTCTCTCCTGTCCGACAGCTTTTATACATCATGCATTTTCTAAAGAATTTTCACTACATACAATGTGACCGGTACATTGTACATAATAATGTATTGTTGTCAGCTATAAAGTAGTGTCTGCAAAGAGAATATGCATGCTGCACCACTGTATCGTAGAAAACTTATAAACATTTTGCGTACAAATTTGTGCGTAAGTTGGAGCAAGACTTTATTTTTATGCACTAAAATTCACTTGCATACTTATACCATACTAATACGTAACGTTTAAAACAAAATATACCCTTAGAAAAAAATCTTGTAAAAATTTTTTATGACATTTTGACAAGATTTTGGTGAAACATCTTAAAAATTTTGATTAACTTGAAGAAATATTATGAAAATCTCATCAAAAATTGTCAATCTTGTCAAATCCTATCAAACTTTCATGATATTTGATAAGATTTTTTTTCTAAGGGTATTAAATATTGTTTATTTTATTTTTATTTAAAATTTTAAATAAGTTTTTTATACCATAAATTTTATAGTTCGAACGTTACCTTTTGTGGTAAACGTTGTAAATAATAATTCGTCAAGGAATAAACTGATATCAGTACATACCAATGTAGAGAGAACAATAAGCTACAAAATATTAGCTTTGAATTATAACCAAGTTTTAATGGGCCAGAATATGACATTGATTGAAAATATTAAGCATATCTTTGATAATATACAGAGGTTCTGCAAAATTTCAAGTCCATTTCCGATTTTTAGGACTCGAGAAAAGTGGTGCATTGCATCATGTTCATACTATATATATATCAATACTGAAGTTAGAATCTTCAACGTGGAATTTCTAAAATCCCACATGTCTAAAGTTGAATAAAGTTGAGCTTGCAAGTTCATATCCATAGAAATTTTACACACATAATTTACTTTATTCCGCTCTACAGATTTACCAATCATATGCACAGAATTTTGTGAAGAGTGAAAACAGGCAATATATGATAGCCTTGTCCATCAAAAACTGCATGATCGTCTTGTAAAAAAACTCTTTTTTTGTCCAGGTCTAATATTTGATTTGAAAGCAAAAGATAGTTCGAGTTCATTGTATCGTATCAAATTGGAAGATTTTATTTCAAGACCATTTTTTCAATAAGTTCCGGAGTAAAGTTACTGTGCTGCGGTGATGAAAAATCATTTTTATATTATAAGCGTATGATTGTCCTCGCAATAAATGCGAAACACATTTAATGTATTACGCCAGCTGGCTTTAAAATGTTTATTAGTATGTATTGCGTGCATGTGGATTCAGCATGAACGGAACAGCGAAATGAACAAAGTATTTTAAATAAATAAGACGAGTCAAATTTTGATTTTATACACACAGCCTTTGGCATCGATTCGCCAAAAAACCAATAGCGAACATCTAATGCCAATAGTATATACGAACGATAACTAGAAACCATTCCAGACGAAAATTGATGTGCATGTAACATGTACATATGATGTACATGTACAATATTCATACATGCATCCGTACGAAAGTCATTTATTTCTATCATGTAGACCGTATAGATCCTTTTGCGAAACGTGTAATTATTTAGGCGATATTTTCATCCCCTCATAAATTACAATAAATGCTTGGACCCTCACCGATGCTTATATTTTCTGCAAAGATGCGCAGATGTGCATGTACAATCATGTAGACATTAAGTTAAGATTCTTCTTGTATGGTTATACATCAAACGAAAAATATTTGATGATGAAGCAATAATAATATTTAATACAGTATTTGATACGCAGTCCGTATCTGATGCAGAGAGAGAGAGAGAATGATATGATGGAGAAATATCCACGCATGTTTTTTCTTGTTATTGACTTTACAATACAGATAACATTTACGTAGAAAGAGAGAGAGATGGAAATTAAAAAAAAGATAACAGGTTTGGAGTTTGGTATTGAAGATTCAAATGATGATGGTTGCAAGTCGACCGGCAAGAATATTTTAGAGCTTTCCTCTCTCCCGAAAGATTTTATAGACGACCTCTCTCTCCGTTTCGTATCTTACGCAACCAATTATGAACGATGATAATAATAATTCGTAACGGCCATATAGCACAGCAGTATAATCAAACGCATTTATCTTTATGCCCAACTTCTTTTCTCCTTTCATCTTTGACTCAACTACATATAAACTAGGTACCTATTCCTATACAATACGTACAACTAAATACACAATCACACACATGGACTGTTTTCTCCTTCCTCATCATCTTCTTCTTTTCATCTTCTTGTCTACTGCATGCATTTACATCATTTTATTGAATATTCTTACTTGTACATCATTTCTTTTCGTGTGCATTTTTGCAGGTTAGTCACACAAAACACTAGCACGAGATTTATATCTTACAATGTACAGATAGTCCGTATATAATATTATAAGTACAATGCATTTGCAAAGCACATATTGTAACATATCATATGTTACTCATATAAAGAAACACCATACAAAAAAATGACAATATGCATCCAAACATGTCCTTTTCGATTTCCTCATATTCTCTATTGTTCCTATTAGGTATATTATCAAATATGAAGAAGATCATTTATGGAATTGAAAATTGGATGGCGGTCGCTTACGTGTGCATGTGTTACCATGTTTTCTATTTCCTTTTACATATATATTTACAATACACTGCTCTGGAAATGAGACAAGGAAACGAAAGGACGGCAATACGTCTGATTTAAATCATGCAATATAAAATTAAGTGTATTATATATACATTATACATATAATACATAATAATCGAGTATCATTACTACGATATTATACACGACTTTTTTTGTGTTACATAGGCCTGCTTTCTTTAGCTGCTTGTATCATGTACAGGCAGATTGCTTCAACAAATGAAAAAACTAAATCTCAGATTGCAGTATTTTCCTATCACCAGTTTGTGTATTAAAGTATTTATTCACCATAGTAGTTCATTCTTAAAATAATAAAAGTCTCCATAAACATATCTATCAATCCTCGCTTTTCAAACTCTACACGTTCGTTCTGCGGTAAATGTTGGATAGATACCTACTCACTCGGATGCTGTCAACGTAGTATTACAACGGGTAAGAGAATAAGGACAGGAAGTGCTACTATACATGGGCCTTACAAAATTATCAGACGGAATGGTAAATAGAAAACATTAAATAATATAATGTAATGCAGGTAAAAGAGTAAACTTATTACATAGTTATTATGATCCAATCCAAAATGCAGCTCAATGCGATTCGATTCGAGGCAACCAGTAATGTCAAGAAAAGTCGACAAAAAATGCAATCTGTGTCACAAGAAATATGTCGACAAATTCTTTCTTTCTCTCTCACACATATATTTACATGCAAGAATACTTACAACATACATTGTATACTTAGGAGCCAAGGACTGGAGACTAGAGCAACAACATTAGCAAAAACTGTTTTCACCCGTGTAACTGTTTTAATGCAATTATTCCGATTCTTTCTATTACGTGTATTACACTATTACCAGTTACCAGGAGCCGGTGTGTAAATGGAATTATTTTACATATGCCCCATCAATAATTTTGAATTCAAGAGTTTACAACTCGAAAATTGTAAGAAAAAAAACAAATACATACTCTTTATAGTTCCCTGGCTTTTATAAAAAATCGTATGTCATGCGTGAATAAAGTTGAATCCGACTTTATTTATCACTATGCTATTGCTGCAAAATTGTATGCAAAATCCAACATTAAATACTGCCTAGGACTAGGCACACGACAGTAAACTACATATTTCGGTAATGGGCGATCTCTCTCTCTCAATACTTGCTCCTTTACAATAAGAGAAGTGTGATCAAAAGACAGAACAGTAAACAAGAGTGCGTAAATGTAAGAACATGAAGGGGAAGAGCAGATTGAGAATTCCTAAATATATCCCAGATGACGATCTAACAAGTAATAAATGATAAAGATAACAAAAATTATCATACGAACATGATTGCAGGCTCAACTTGAGTTTTATTTGAAAAAAAAACATACCAATGAATAGTAATAAGATGTACAGCTACATTTTGCACATGCAAACTTCACAACATGAAAAACAGCATGCAGACATGTACAATATGCAGTGAGATTTTTTGTCTGCCGTATCATGTTTCTGCAGTCGTGAGGTAGTCAGTAAGTGAAAAGTGGATACTGATGAGAGTAATATCATATGCTGTATGAACCTCTTTACCAGTAAAGGGAGTAAGAGAACGTTTTTCAAATAAATACATAGATTTATGTACATCTTACAAATTCATAGAGTATTGCCCATACTTGGGATTCATTCCATGCATCAATGTATATATGTGTAAAGTGTATGTTTCTTTCGCCATTTGTTATTTTTTTAAAGGAAAACAGTACATTGAAGTGGGAAATGGCTTTAAATGATGATTTTGAAGTTTATTTAATTGACAAATTTAGTGGAAAATTGAATAAACTTTTATTTATTTCTGTGAGGGGTAAGTACAGATGCAGTTGATTTTGAAAGGCAGGGCATTTACATTTTAAGGTATTCGACGTCCACAAAATTAAGATCCTGGTCAAGTTGAGTTTTAAAAGTACGAATCACAACAATAATTCATACATATTTATACACATACGATATCTAAATATATTTACCTCTAACTGTGCGTATGGATGAATGCTTAAACAAACGCTTACTCGTACATTGCATAATTTGTCTAAACCTATACGTAGTTTTGGACTGTAGAGACTTTAATGTACCGAGCATTTTGGATTCATGAACCACAGTACAAACAATACAGAGTTCATAATTTTATTGAAATGCATTAAAACCAAACCAAACCAACTGTCAATGCATTTCAGTTTCCAAGAGAACGAGTATTCTTATAATATGTTTATATCCAATAGTATTATTCTCATTCAAAAGTAAAAAACAAACGCTGTTTGTCTACATCTCCAACCAAAAAATACAAATTTGCTCACACAGACTATACGTCGTTTGTAATGAAAATTGAAAAAGTTTTATATAAAGTCTGTATACTGACTAAATTCACTACTTAACTACCGAGTATGGAGAAAATGAGAAATAATAAATATATAAAGTCCGAATGAAAAAAGTGCATATAATCGTCCATCTATTACGGCTGTCGACTCCCTGATCTCTCTTTCTCTTACAAAATGAACAAATATTACATTATATACATACGGAATTGTATAATTGCAATTTGTCAAGAGGAAAAAAGAAACAGGGTGCAGTACTCATCACCACTGTACAAAAATTTAAACCAAATGCTATCTATCTACTATCTGCACATGTACATATTTGTCATAATGATTATTACTTATAAACATTATCTCTACTATGCACAATACACAAGAGCTGAACAAGTCCTTAGGATGCCATTTCCTAATGAATGAAAATGAAGATGATGAGACAAGATTTGACGTGCATGTAAATAACTTGAGAGATTTTTTGGCTCCATTTTCTTCTACATCTTTTGTCTTCCCTCGTATAGATTCTGTGGTGATACATATGATATGACTTTGCTTACGGCCAGCAGTAGAATGTGTATTCTGAACTTTTTGAACGACGTTACATAAAGCGTAAATGTAATAGTAAAACATTACATGTACCTGTTTATATTGCATATATATACCTTAAAGCACTCGGTTTCATCACAGTATATTCTTGTTTGATGCACCAAGAGATGAGAAAATATTGATGAAAAAATGGAAAAAATTGAAGAACACAATGACATTAAAAAAAGTTCAATGGTGAAGCTAATTGTAAATCAGCTATAATTGATAATTACAACGAGAAACAGAGAGCTGAGATAAATAAAGAAAAGAAAAACGAGAGAATAAAGAGTTCTTGACTCCAGGGCCTATATCTCATACATATATATATATTGTATATTGTACTCACCTCTTTGAGGGTTTTCGCAGAAGTTTAGAGCTGACGATAGACCACATTGCTTACAATCACCCCTCGGTGGTAGTGATGCTGGCGTCAGATTTTTCTTCTTCTTTTCACCTGACCAACACACATAAATGTGCACGTAGGCAAGAGCTCTCCCTCACAAAAATGGCAACGACAATGGCAGAATGGATGTAGTGAGGAGTCGTCCAACCGCAACACACACTCAGCAACACCTTCAACTTCAACTTGAGTGCATCACCAATCACTTAACTGAGTTGAGACTTGAGTTACAGATAGATAGCCGATTCTCATTATAAAAGAATACCAAGAGTACCAGGAAGATCATACACAGAGTTGCTTATGTAGCTGTTGGTAATGTATCTTCAAATTTTCTGTGGAAGAATGCTGCAACAATAATAGTAATAATAATAATAATTTTCGTAATGAAGGAGTATATTTAGAATGATCGTAATTCAAAAGCGTCATCATTTCACTTTTAGAGCACACCGAAGGAGAAACGAACCAACGTAAAATATTTAGAGCACATAAGAATGTCGGTGTTTTTCCGAGAATCTCGCATTTGATATGTGTATAATCATCTTCTTTTTTCTTGTTGTGGTTCCTTGACTATCCTCGCATCTTTACTCTTTTTGTAATAAGTGTCAATGCCGTTGATTCATACCGGTTGCTTCTTGATAAGAATGTGATAAAAACGATAACAATAATAGTAATAATACATTGAAGAAAGGATTAATTAAATCTGAATAGCATTCGACACTTTTGGCGTTGTCGCCCTAGACGTTAGTTTTCGATACACTACGCTAGACAATCTGTGATGCGACACACCATCATCACGATTGTCTCACTGGAATTCGCAGTATAATGCTTCCATTTACTTTTTGTCACCACAATTTCATATCACATGCATACAGATAATACGTATATTATGGGGTTGCATTAAGTAGTTGTTCTCGCTATTGTATTTTTCTCATTTCGTCACAAAACATGGTGATTTTCAAATTTTATAGGCTCTGTTATGGTCACATTTTATTATTTTGTTATCGTAAAATACATAATATTCACAGATCGAAGTTGACCATGGTCCTTTCCATGCGCTCCATACGTTCATAGATGAAGAATTTTATCGGCTTTCACTATTATAATCCCTGTAAATTATACACGGAAGACGAATAAAAAAAACAGATGATGACAACAAATATGCGATATCAGATCCAAATTCAAGAGTGTAGAGTTGAGGAGACGATGTTTTCATTCCACCAAAAACCACGGGTCACTTCCATTCAGCTTTTGTTCCTCCATGACAATTCCATCTCATTCCTGCAACAAAGACACAAAGACACGTCACATTATACAAAGTCAGACTTGTCAGATTTTCATCTTTATTTTTCCTCGATATAAAGCATTACATACATAACTATATCAAGCTTTAAGATGTACAAAAACACAGTATGCACATCCTGCTTGTTATGTACCTGCTGCATGCCACAGCTCTACTTAATAAACTCCTCAACTCCTCATACATAAAAAAGACAAGATATAGGATTATCATTTCTAAAGCATAAAATCACGTGGAAATGTACACAGCACTCCCTGCTGATAAACTTGGCAGGAAATTTACAAAAATGAAAATAAAATAAAAACAGAAATTTATAATTCCAGCAGTTCAATGCATAAATTATGCGCACGACATGTTGGATCATTATTACGAAATTATTTCGATATTGACCCTTTTAAATACAATCTATACTTCATATCCTTTCATCTTACATCATATTGGGTCGGTAACTAAGTTATTTCCGTTTGCTACAAAAAAGTATTTTTGTTATTATTTCTCATTGGTGTGATTAT
>JAQIVE010001488.1:0-24651 GCA_034698285.1 Sminthurinus bimaculatus | reverse complement strand
ATGCCATATACTAATATACAGACCTAATTCGTTTTTTATTGCGGCCAGCCATATATATATAATATGTATGTTCTCGTCTATGAGATCTGGTCAGAACTTAATGACGCATCGTTTGTACTGTCTAGTAAGTTTTCATCTATTAATTCCATATATATATATATACTTGTGCA
Source organism: Sminthurinus bimaculatus (assembly GCA_034698285.1). Lineage (NCBI taxonomy): Eukaryota > Metazoa > Arthropoda > Collembola > Symphypleona > Katiannidae > Sminthurinus > Sminthurinus bimaculatus. Next base: position 24,481 of record JAQIVE010001488.1, on the reverse strand, counting down.
AAACAAATGACAATATGTACATTATACAACGCAGCAAAAACGCAAAAACAATTATGATAACCAAAGAGAACCAACATTTACATTTGCCGATTCTAAATTTGGATTTTTCTTCAAAACTCAAAACACTAGCAAATGTCAAAACGTTATGGGTTTTTTAAAACTATACAAAATATATATAATAGTTAAAAAACATGACATTACTGATTGTATCCGTGTCATAATCAATATGCAAATAAAGTTTTTGTTTACTTAAGTTGAAATTTATGACAAACATTGAGAGGTAAGTCAATAAAAGCTTATACTAATGATTGCAAGTTTCCGTACTTTAAATACGTGGGCTGAATCTTGTACGTGCTTCGTACATATACAATCCATTACGGAAATATCGAGATTATTTTAAACATTACGTGTTACGTTGATTAGAATAAAAAGATTAATCGTTATTTTAATTCCTTTCACATGTTTGTTTGAACATTGAAACGTGTAATACACTATGATCAATATCTAAAATGAGAATTTTGAAACTATATTATGCCTACTAGCTTGTTTGTTTTCTGAAATTTATGACAAAAAAATCATTTTTAAAAAGATTACTTCTTTTTTAAAGATGAGTGCATAAAATTTGTTTAAAAAAAAGTTCACCTGTTAGGTTGGAATGTGGGATTTCTTTCAATTTGGGTAAAAGCAGTCACTTGAATTTCATATTATATAGAAATTCAAGAGCAAAAATTGTTTTCTTGGTACTAACTCATTACTTATAGGTATGCAATATACCCACGCTTTTCATGATTCACCTCAGAAATACAAATTTTTTGAAGAGGCAGCATATATATATGTATACATTTTACGAATAAAATAAATATTATGTATAGTCCATTCCTTTAAAAGCTTTTTCAAATAATTATTCATATTCATATTTTCCTATACAATTTTACTGTGCTGTACTGTGCAAATAACTTCCTTGTCTATAGAAAGAATATGTGTATTACATACAAATACATACTAGACATCGAAAAGGTTGAAAATGATGATTGAGTAGGAGTAAAAATGAAGAGTTCACCAGCTGCTTCGTCTATACTGAACTGACAGACATCCACAAGCGCAAAAACTCGTCAAGCGAGTGTCCTTATAGTTACTCAGTTGAGCGTGTTGCACTAACTCTGATTCAAATATCGAAATTGAAAAATGAGATGATGAGGATGCACCTTGCAAAACCTTTTAATAAAGGTCAAGTTTATCCGTTATTATGATGAAGATAGTGATGATAATGGTTGTTCTTTTATCTATGTATCTAATATCATGCACATGTATAAATTGGTATTAAAGATGTCGATACATAATATATAATGAGTGATATAATATGTACAAAGTAAACAACTTACCTTCATATTTTACTCCAGTAATTTCTAGAATGGTCTTTAACTACATTAAGGCTTGTTATAACATTAAATGTGGTTGAAATTTAATCAAATGAAAAATTCAAACATCTTACTTGCAACAATTTAGTTTCTGGCCAATAATAATCGTTTTCCATCCCGCGGATCGTGAGACGAGAGCCACACTACATACAAAGTTAGCTCCATCCCCAAAATTGTTTCCATCTTCCGCATCTGGATTTGCCACTATCACGAACTTTGAGGTTGGCATAATGTGTCCTGCCGCACTGTAAAGATACGAAAGAAATAAAACGATTCATCAATTAATCAGTCACATACAGAAAATGAAGGCAACATTAATTGTAAGCTATAAAATACTAGCAATCGTGAAAATAAGTCTAATTCGTGTATATACTTTGACTTTGAAATGAGTGATAACATGAGATATTTCAATGTTCTCCCATCTTTTGTCTCGCTTTCATGATTTGTTTTTAAATGGGTACAACAATCGGGTAATTCCAAACAATATGCAGTCAGTTGCTTGATATAAATGGAGAACAAAATAAATGAAGGCTGTGTATCATATCAAATATCAATGTCCATTAATAACTCTCCTTAGATGTTCCATTGACGTAATAATAATAGCCATGTACGCATGTGCATCAAAGGGTAAATATGTGGTTCATAATAAAACATTTAACGGATCTGTAAAATGCATTTATGCCGCAAAATATTTGCAAATATGACTCCTAGAACCATAACCATGATAATGAGTTTTTAAGCATAGGACCAAATGAATGTCAATTTTGTCATGAATGTTCCACTCCTATAGCTAGGATATTTTGCTCGGTATGGGATCACACCAGTATTCCCTGGATTCTGACGCTGTATAAAACGTGTGTATGTACTAATATGTACATACGTGTCTGTCAGATGTTTAATGTGCCCGCTTGCTGTGCTGTTTTGTACAGTGGGTACATGGGATTTCATACCTATATTCCCCAGATAAATTGAATACAACCTGTAGCTTATTTAAATATGGAGCATTCTTAAAGTGAAAATTTTCATTTTGGTTTCTACATGGTCATTTGTGGTACATTGAATAAGTATTCCTAAGGTCAATTGTCTACTTTAGTCTACGCGGACGTCATATTTACTATTTGGTGATGTGATACAACACAGTACAAAAGTGAATCATCTATTCATTTTACCCCAACACCTTGGGTATTCCTCATCAGAATCAACTTCGATTTCAATAGCACGAAATGAAGCTGTATGAGTTACTAATGGATACCTATTTATAGACACAAACATACCTACAAAACTTTTTCGTTAATAATACGTTTGCTCTAAATTATTCAAAAAGTTTTAAACTTAAAACCTCTTAACCGTCTTCGCTGTTTGCGAGTTTGTTTTGCTTAGGGTTTAGGCATTTCGTTGACTTTAAAAGTTTTGTTTAAGCTTACCCGTGTATAGTTAATCCCAATAACACTTTGTATCATGTTTGCATTTCATAAAAGAGGTATGAGCACCGACGGCTACCATTTTGGTATCTTACACTTTAGAGTAAATTTTGCTTGGAGAAGAACGGCATGGAAACTTTTCTTTTCTTTACCCACTTCCTACCTTGTGTGCATTAAAACTCAACATTCAATAATAGTTGAAGTCATTAATGGATCTTTTAATGGCTTGTAATCGCCGATGTGAAACTTTAAATATAACGACACCGTGGGACACCAAGAGAACTTGACCAATTTCATGGAATCATAAGTAACTATATGTATCTACACACAAGAAGTGTAAAGACAAAGCGACAAATCAGGTTAAATTGATCTGTCCTTCCTCCGTATGTATTCTGTACAAGATTTTTCATAAGATGAGGTTTTCATTCAATGCGTCTGGATTAATCTCCACATGGCTAATTTTACTCGACCACACATGTGTGGTGTGAGGAATTTCATTGAATGTGTGGTAGAGCGATGGCAAAAAAGCAAAAATTGGAGGAAAAGAGGAAAACACAATATAATGACAACTCAACGACATAATTTATGCATGGTATTAGTTTATATAACACAAGCATAATACTAATAAAGATCAAAGTACAACCTTGATTTTTTTAGTCTGGACAGTCCTAAACTCTCTTTATTATACACAGACAAATTTTATCGGCGCAATAGTGAATAACAAGACAATAAAGGGAAACCACAAATAAACTAGGAAAAAACGCAATAATATATTTTGGGCTACAAACACATTAAATTGTTTAAGGAAAGCCATAATATGGAATCTAATATATTCCTTTATTTTCGTTTACATCCTGCATTCCCAATAAACACGCTCCAGGTATTCAGCCGAGAAAAACAAAGGGAAAGAACGCACTAGTACACGCTAGTTACTCATTTTTACTTCCATTAATTTTACTAATAGACTGTGTCACACAGAGTAAAACACTCTTTTAAATTTTATTATTTACAATTTACGTGGTCATGATGGATACTCGTCATTTTTGCAACAATAATGACTTAATAATATTCTTCCCCCGCAATTTTCCTCAATCTTTACGGACCAAATAAAAGATTTTGATGTACAAAACCAATAAATAAAATTGACGGAGCTGAAATAGAAGGGTTTTTGAAAGATACTATAGCATCAATATTTTACTATGTAGAATTTTTATTGTTATGGGCACACAAAATGTGTAAGTACCAACTGAGAATGGTCAGTAACATATAATTACAATGACAATAGTCATCGAAAAGATCGTTTGAAAAAAATATGCATAAATACAAGTAGTAGGTACGCCATTCTAAATTTTAAGTCATGTCATATGAAATTTGATTCAATTACTTTATATTATTACAATTTTTATAATTTCCTGGTTCAATATTCCAGAAAAACGTACAGAGTGTCAGAAATGTGCACGCAAACGATGAAAACGAACAAAATGACACATTTTATTAGGACTGCCGTGTGTGTAATATACCGCGTAAACTTTTTATGTAAAACAACAGGAAAGAAACAACGATAAAAGTATAATCTGATGTGTTTGGAGTCGTAATATTGCGAGGCAAAAATTGTTCAGCAAATAAACAAGAAATGAAATGGGTAATCGACGATCCTGCGATAATAAAGTCCTCTCATTGTCTTTTCCTTCATACTATTATTGCAATACTACATACTATTACTACTGAAAACATATCAAATTTAAAATTGGTCATAATAATTTCTCCTGTTTTCTCTACCATAATTTGAGTAGCGTGTGTGCACATTTTTCAACTAGTAATCTAATGATTAATAACTACATTTAAAAATGCAATTAAGGAGGATACTATAGTGCGGTAATAAGCAATACGAGTTAATTGAATATCATAATCTAAAGGATGGAAGTACTGGTAACTCGTCACACATCATTATCATTGTCAAAGAGTGGAGTATGTGAGTTTTAAAAAGATTTGATAAGCCCTATATGTCATTCCAAGTATTATTTATAATCGAGGGGTTTGAGGCATTTGATTTATTTTGTGCATACATAGTAACGCTGTGTACGAATGAATTAGTTGTTGTCCCAAACCCCTTAATTCCAATTCTAATGTTTAATGAGATGTAAAAGAGAAATAGAAATGTCAAAAAAACAATAATTCTGTCAATATTTCCACGTGATTATGCTAATCGTCTTCACATTCAAATTCCCCTTTGTTTTTATTATCATTAGAATTTCTCGCTTGTAACTCGGAAGTGGTAAAGAAGAAAAAAGAATTGAAAGAAAATGAAAGTGTCTAATGTTAATAGCCAGTCATTGCAGAAGAAGAACAAAAAACTTTTCTACTGCATTTATATTTCACACTTTGTCATAATAATAATTAATATTAATTATTATTCTAGCACCAAACCAGCAAAGTATAAACATTATAATACAGAATACTTGTACTTACAGGAAAAAAAATACTACACGCAAAATGATGTTTCCTTAATTTCCTTTTTTCAACTTCATCAAAGGCATGAAGTCAAGCATTTGCTCTAACTATATTATATGCTCCCAGACTTGACATTTTCTTCAAAACACCTATGCACAGATCAAAAGTCTCCGTAGTGCGTGTCGCATACTTCACAAAAAATAGTCTTACAACTGCAAATTTTCAGCACATTGGCATAAACCTTTTTGAATATTTGACAATTTCCACAGTTAGTACACAGTGCAACAGTAGCCAAAGCCCAAACAGATAAATAACAACAAAGGCGCAAACCAAGTTCAGTATCACAATTTTCAGCCTAGGGGAAAATCCCCTGCTGCGAATAACTGAATGTTAATCATGAATGAAAATGAATAAAGTACTGACTTACTGACTGACTGACTGAGGAACTAAATACATACATACGTAGTTTTTGTAAAAGTTTCTAAATCAATGTATTTGTTTACATTTTACATTTATCCACATTCTATTTTACGATGTACATATATACATCAATATTTATGCATAACTGTGCACTCAGTACCACCAATATTATTCTAATTCGGACGTCCTCTTATATTCACTCCAAAGCGTACATTAGTAGGTAGTATATGTTAGCAATTAGCAAACCTTTGTTTTTAAAACTATATAATATAAATGAGTACCTAAGCATTCTTCTTTCTATCATGGCCACTCCAATTCATTATGCAGCACATACCTATTATATATCATATAGTTTAAATTTGCAATCTATAATCTGTACCTATCCCCATTTTTTATTTCTAGCTCACCATCAAACGTCCATTTTTTACGTGCACAATTAAAATATACACTGATAACACAGTTACAACATATTATTCATCATTTTCAATTTACAATTCCCTTTCAATTCAATGTCTTTTCCTATTTTTATATGCATGTTCACGTCTCACGCGTTACAATAATGATGATGATAGAAAATATAACGCGCTCATGTAAAAGTACCATCAGCTGGTTCATTGTACATATCGGCTATCGGTGTAATGCAACAAAACTACTTTCCGTCCATCGTTGCTGTTTTTATAACAAGCACATTGATATTATAACATTCAAGTCAATCCAGCTTTACTCAACAAGCTGTTCATATTCAAAACGGTGTGTAGTAAGATGCTTTCGATTCAAAGTCAATGTCATCGCTATCATGATCTTCAACGTTATCACCACTATTAGTCTTCGCCTTCGCCATCCTCCTCTAGTGCTCTGACAATGACGAGAGCGGACAGACATACTCATTGTTGTAAAAAATATTTACTTGTTTGTTGTAGATAGAATAACAAAAGCTCAACGTGAGCAGTTTTAAGGGAAAACGTATGTCTTTGTTGCATTTACGGCGACATCACAAAGAAAAAAAAAATGAGAGTGGTGAGGAAAGCGACGGTGTACAGTGTCTTGTTTATTTCAATATGTAGTAATTTCCTATACGTCTTTTGTACATCTCTCATACATGCAGATGTAAAAATATAAATTAAACAACTCAATTTTACCGAAATTAAGAGGTGAATGAATCATTACAATTGAGAAAGTAAAACTTTTGCAAATGAAAAAGATAATAATACTATAGAGTAGAAAAAATATTATAGATTGGTGTTATCTACTTATTTTTAAGTCATTGCTGATTATCGTAACGATATTTAAATATATGAAAAAAGAGCTGTCGAAATTCTTGGAAGAAGTCTTCACATTTCCTCAGAAAAAAGTTTTACTTGTCGGGTAAACCAGTAAAATATAGAATTTGAACATTGGACCCGTAATATCATCATTTTCAAAGAATATGGTTTCACATTTTAATTTCCTTAATGCCACAATTCTTCACAAATCTTTTATGTAATGAAGAGTGTTGATTCTACAAATTAAGGATGCACTGAAATAACTAACTCCACTAAACTTGCAATATCACAAACACGGCCACCATTTAAGTAAACAGAAAGAATGTAAAAAGTGTTGGTTTTCGTGCTTATTTTTACTTGCTTGCAGTTTTTACACTGGAACGAGGAAAATAGAGTTAAATTGATATGAGAGTAGCCAAAAGAGTAAAAAAGGCAGATATACATTGACAAAAAACTAGTTGGGACATTTAAAACCTAAGACTGGTGACGTAAATAATGCATTACTTTTTATTAACAGACGTTGTTTTTCCTGTACATAAATATACATACAATTAAGCGAAAGAAAAGCAGAACTGTTCATGAGCTACTATATTAAGCACCTGCTAACAATAAGAGACATTAGTTACTTTATTGTTTTTCCATTGAAGAGATCAACTATACTTGACAAATGTTCTGTAAATCAAAGTGAAATAACAAGAGTTTTGGATTTCACTTGCTCATAAACCACTTGTTAGTTTTCTTCTAAAAATATTTATCGCGTTGATGTAATATTTTGATGCTCAACGCAAGTGCAGTTTCAAGAGAACAGAATGACCATAACTTATATGAAGGTACATAAGTATTATATGCTTCTCTCTTATCAGAAGTTAACTTCTTCCAAGAAAATCGTGAGACACTAGGAATAAATAAGGATGCACATTACACTGCACCTGCATGATTATATAGTTTGGCTGGCTAGCACGGTGAATTTTTTATTTCTTCTTTGTACCGTGACGAATGTATCGACCAAAGGCTTTTTCCTCAGAAAAAAACTAATTACATACATAATTCGTAATTTATTCTGCTCAAACTTTGATTCAATCGAATTTCAGTCTCAGCGAAAAAACCAGGATCACGCGTCATTATCGTCAATGCAGAAGTAATCGTTGGATTGGAAACACAACAGATTGTCATGGTTTGATTCCTTTTGATCTTAATACTGTACACTATATTGTCTTTCATATTTTTTACATAGAGACACTCCTTTGATTTTACTTTCTGTTTCATTCTAATATTGAATAATTATTCGCTCTTCTTCCATCTATAGTGTGACGACAAACATGATGATGACCACTGACTGAAGATACAAAAAAGCTAGACGACCTTTTCCATCAAGGTTAGGCAGTATTGTTAGCACAAAGACTGTACATTTATGATTGCATGAAATGTACCTATGACAAAACGGAGGCATATAATGCAAATGTAGATTATACCATAATTATACATGTTGATATTATCCACAATACAAAGAAAAACAAAGAAGATGAGAGCATCAAATCAAGCAGAAAAACTAACATTTTTTCACAAAATATTTATACAATATAATAATATGCATCGTTATATGCCTAAGGCAAACTTGATATATACACTTCTGGCCATTGTCTTCACAGAAGCAAATCATTCTGTACGTCTCTTAAGAGTTTAATTTAGCTTTCAATTACAACGCTATGCTTCACACTTAGCTTTTTGGTTTCATTCTGATTATGATGTCTATGATATTCTCCATATTAATTGTTAATTATCAGCAGCATTAAATTCATCACGAAAAATCATAATTGCATTTACATACGCACGTTTACCAGTCAAAGAGCGTTACTCAAATAATTAATGACTTAAAAATTGAAACAGTTGCTGACTCTTCCACGTGTTTTTACCTTCATCTTTTGTACATACATCGGTTATTATATAAGGGGAGTCTATTGACGCTTATGTATGTCAAGTAAAACTAAAGAGAAATTTTTTTGAAGAAAAAAACCTTTCCCTTTCATTACTATATGATTTTACAGTACAATCAGTACCATGTATAGAGTTTGAGGAGAAGAACTCTAAAATAACAGATGCTGCATCATCTTTGTATTCAGATTATACATAAACAATACATAATAAACTCAGATTACTTACAGAACGGTGACAAAGTCCAAGAACAATGAACGAAAAAAAAAGTCTACGTATGTAGTCATTATAATTGGATGGCCATCCGTGTTATTTAACACAGACCTGCATTAGGACGAATGAGGAAGTAAAGGAGTTCATTTTAGCATGCTGAAACGCCATAAACTACATATATACGTAAATACAGATTTATTTATACTTAAATAGTTTAGCGTTTAGTAAACTTGTAATTTGGTATCATGCCGAATTTTTCCATGCAACAAAATGTGAGCTGTTGGGAGTCAGACGCTCGAATTGGAAGCGAAAGGTAGAAGGTCATACACTATGTAAACTCCGAGCGTACTAATGAGCGTTAAACCAGTACAAAGCCGCATTTTTATTATGCATGTTTGTGTATTTAATTCTTGAAATGAAAAATCATTGCCAAGTTCAAACAAAACAGCCACAAAAAGGACCAGCAGCAGACATGTACCAACTATATATGCACATGTGTATATGCATTTAATAGACATCTGCAGTAAAAAGAGCGTTATTTGACACAAAAATCAAAGGTCCTCCTGTATCCATGCAAAAGAAACGCGTAACTTGTATATTTAGTATTCCTCCTGAAAAAAGTGAATTTCTATATATTTACATTCACATTTTGAAGTAAAAGTGTACATACATAGTTAACCGGGTTGTCACGTGTATGTTCAATAAATAAGTAACCTCGTGTGAATTGTAATTTCACTAGAACAAAACATATGCATACGTTGGCCATTTTTTTGCAGCGCACATTGAAAATAATTAAAAGAAGATAAGCATAAACTTTGGAACTTTTTACAAAATTATAAATGTCCACAAATAGATAAATAAAGCTAATGGATTCCCTTTTTTAAACTTAAAACATTTTTTTTCTCTCTCTCTTTATCTACAAACATGGGTTTTTTCTGTCGTTCGGTCACTTTTTCTAAAACGCAAAATGACTTGTTCCCGAGTATGCTCGTGTTTCAAAACTTGAACAGAATTTTAAACTTTATCCAAAGTTTCCACAACTACAATAAAAAATGGCTACACTTTACTGCTTTAATGTAAATAACTAACCAAGAAAAATGTAGCTCATCTTTTCACATGAGATAATAAGAATCAGATGCAAAATGTAAATTCTACTGCCTCCAAACAAGAACTGTGTGGAATCACTGCATTACGAATTCTTCTTCTTGCGCAATAATTGATCATACAAGACATACACTGTATTATATTCAGTCTAAAATGCTCAAGCTGTGAAGAAATTAATTTTATAGTACACATAAGTAGCATAATATACTATGCGGCTGGCTAAATCTCATAGATTATGAACCTGCTGAGTACAGAGTACAAGACATTATGCGAATAAATATTATTATAATTCTAATATAAAACATGTAGGAAGTGATCGTTACCACTTTAAAAACTTGTCCTATTTTGTACCCATCTATGTGGAATCTCACAATATTACTATTAAATCTTTCCTTATAAAATCGTACCGCTGATATGCGTGCATAAATGCTTAATGACATGAGATTTTTTGAATTCCATCTTTACAAGAACATATTTTTCTAAAAAAAAAGGAATCTTGTAGTACTGCCAACTGTCCATTGTCATTTGATTTTGTTATCCATGCAAGTGTTATGTTTATCAAATACAGGATAACAATGAGTCGCTGACATTTTTCATGAAAGAATTGTCAACAATATACATGGTTGCAACTAGTTATCTAGAAATAACTTGCACATTAATACCTCGTCAATGACTAATGACAATGTTCACACACATTTTTTGTAATTACTCATGACATTTGCCACAGTTCATTTAAAAGGGTTAGGTAGGGGTATGAATTATGAACTTGACAGTATTTATTATGGAAAGCTTGATAGGGAAAAAAATCAAGCAGAAAATGCTTTCCAATTTAATGGCATTTAATTTAAAAAGAATTGAGCTATAACATTACTCTAATATTCATACTAGATATTAGTATTACACTGAATTACATGTAATACATATAACGTATTATTTTTATACTTGACTGACGCTTATAATTGTGTGAATTGTAGGTAACTCAAGACTTTTAAATTTAAAACTTGTTTGTAGTTATGAAACGATTGTTACCAAGGAAGACAAAATATCATACATCTTGAAAAATTGCACAAACTTGTTCCGTCTTTCCCACTCATTACAAGTTGAATGCTGCCATAAAATTCCCATGATCATGACTGGACCACCTGGTTTACATTGTACACGAAAGTGGCAATCACGCTAATCTAATCAAGCAAATTGTAGTTGTACATTTGTTTGATTTGCTTGCCCTTTCCTTTGCGTAATTCTTTGAAACATTTTGCAATGATGTGCTTATAATTAGTTTTAAGCCAATCAACAAGCAATTTTTGCATTCCATTTTTAGCTTTTTATCCTTGTAACGAAGAAAAATGCATATTTACATACCTCCCTATTATTTATGTTAACAAAACATACTATCTGTGTACAACTGGAAAAGTTTTAAGAACTCTCTCTGCTTTGTATCCAGTATATTCTCAGAATTAGCAACATGTGTAAAAGCCTAACTAGGCAATAATAGACCACTGAAATTCCCATCAATGCAAAAATAATCAGGATACCATTAGTTAACCGCAGTATAATCTATAATTTCAAATGCATTTTATTTTCAAAAGTCATAAAAACTTGACGATTCTCTTTAATTTTACATATTGCCTTAAAATATGTGTTGGCTTGAAATCGGAGAATTAAAGGCAGCAATAAGAGAAACACGCGCGGTTCTTTTCTACAATATTGTGTAACGTTCTGGGTTCTGGCTTAAATTTCAATAATATACCATAAATTGCTTACCGCGCTAACTTCCCAACAATTACCAGAGCTTGACAAAAGAAATACCAAAAAAAAAACTATGCCTCTCTGTGAATCCCATGGACTGATTCCACAAAAACTTTTGTTTTCACTCGAAATGAGAAACGCATATCGCGGCTGCAATGCCAATGAATGGATTTGGTGAATCAACCATCTCATTAAATAATAACACAATAATAAAAATCAAAAACATTAGTAAACGAGCATAATGCATATTATTATATTATAGCAATGCATAAACACAAAACTACGTTGTGGGAATATTGTTGCACCGATGTTTATCCAAGTGGTGCGTAAAAAAATAATACTACTCGCTGTGTTTCTTTGGTCTTTGCTTTGAAATTAAATTACAATTAAGTCATCGTTTATCTAGTTTGAGCAGAAAATCATGCATGATAACACTACACTAAATTCGCCGTGTCGTCATTCGTTTTCTTGAACTTTCAAACAATATTTCATTCAGACGTGTTGTTTGAGGTGTGTGTGTACGACAAATTAATCTTTTAAATTTGTTTAATCCGACCAGCACCAACGAGGAACAATCAAATAGAAACAATACTACTTGACAAAGCACAATATAGCAGAGTTGCGTCCAAAGAGTGCGTAATGACTCACACCACATAATTACCCATATAAAGCTAGAATAAAATGATAATGACACATGATCGCAGGTGAGATAACATACGCACAACACCCTCGGCTGACTTAAAGTCTGTCTGACTGTTTAACTACTTTGTGTGACTAAGTTCAATTAGTGCTCTTAAGAATCGAGAAAATAACTGATTATTACCATAAGATTATATAAAGACATGCTCCTACGTTTTTATTTTTTTATATTTTACGCACATACACATAACATATAGAGTAGAGCTCTAATTTCTCTCACACTTCAACAACTTTGACTTAACATCAAAAAGACAGATAGAGAGAAAATAGGTATGTATGCATGCTGTAATCATTATGTGTGCTGTGTGTTCCTATATAGAAAAATGTGCTACATACGTCCATGCGTTGCATGCTACATATCACACTTTATGCTCAATAAGGAAGCTTCCGACTAGAGTATATCAACAGTGGAAATAAATGCCAATGCATATAAAAATATGTAATATTAATTCCTAATTTGTCTAATTCCCCTAAAGTTATGCTACACATATTTATATCATTGCGTGTTTTGAAAATCTTGATACACATATAGAAATTCAGAAATACCTCTACAGTATATTTTAATACAATTTTTATCAAGAAAGTATACGACAAGTTCTTCAAATTTCTCTTTCGAAACTAGAGACACAGGAAAATAAAACTGTATGTAGTACATTTATGAAAGATTTACGGATATTTTTATGACGCTTTCTGTATGGGAACTCATAAGGAAATACAACGCAAATACTTAAAAACGCGAAAAAATACTATCGAATTACAAAAAACCATTACTACATAAAACGTTCATGAACATGAACACGCCGATAAATGTTATCAGCTGATGACAATATTTGAAAAAGTGAACGCAAACAAAAACAATAACATATTTAGCTTTAAAATGCACGCATAATTTGTAACTTTTAAATACTGTCACCTCGACTTTGTCAGCTCACTGTATTACTGATTTACTGTCACACTTTTTCTACCCCCCCAAGCCATACTATATTGCAGTCATAATAATAATATCCGCCATCATCTTATACCTGCTGTAATGAATTATTGATGAAGAACTATGATAAATTTTTATATTCGAGTCACTTTTTGCATTCTAATATACACAACGCATACTGCATATACACCAGCAAAACAACATACAAATGCAGCAGAGAATGAAGGCATGAATATGAGACCCATGTATGTATGTATATTTCATTTCTCACTGCTCATCTTCAATATTTTTTCCATCATAGCTATTGTAAATAGTAATAAAAAATTGTATTTCTGACTACCGTATTCTGAGAGAGAGGAGGAGAATTATGATGACGATCAATAAATTTTTGTATTTTGAGACCCTTATTGTCTTTATGCTCGTAGTATGAACAACAATAGTAATAATAGCTATTGACAATTGTTATTACTATTTGTCTTATCTGATCACACTGATTACTACTGGATTACCTATTAAAACTGACAGAACATATCGAGATATCATAGCCAAATCAATAATATGTGCATCAACGAATTGAAAACGATAGTGTAATAAATGGTTAACGATCTTTTACGTCTCCTTCCTGAACCGCCCATTTTCAATCCCCATCGACGATTCATACCTGATTTAATTCTTGACTCGATAGCTAAACGACTACCTCATTGATTGTATTAATACACGGATATTTATAATGGCAACGAGCGAAATAATCACGTAATCTATATGTGAATCACGGAGATCAAATATCAACCAATAAAAACAGATTAATACTGATACACATAAATCGCTGTTCTTCTGCGCGCATCTGCATTAAGTAAGCGTTATGCTGAAGTTATTCTATCGACTATATGACTGCATTTTTATTGCAGTTGCCCATTTTAAAAACTACAAAAATAAAGTTTTTGCATACTTTAGTTAACTTGAATTTATTTCTAGGAAGTACGTGTCCATAAACCTGTAACTCCATGACAGGAATGACGACTCCATTCAATATTCAGTATTCAATACTAAACAATAAATAACTGCTAAATACCAATATGTTTTAATGGAAAGAAATTAAGTAAACCTACGTCAGCAATTAATACTTCATTTTAGTCATGAGTAAAACAAATTATGCGTATACATAAAACTGCAGCTATGAAAAAATTAATAGGGTACAATTTTTAACAGCAATTACACATGTTCCCCACCTCAAATAGAATTCTAAAGAATAAAACATTAAAATACGCGCATAAATTACATTTATGCAGCTTTGTTAGTAAAAATTATCAGAAGAATAAATTTGTGATGAGGGAGCAATGAATTCAAGATCACCAACGTCAGCATTATTGCTATTTAGTATTCGTCAGTTAGCTCGTGCCAAAATGCCAAAAAATTTGCCAAATATTAGCGTCACAAACGAGAAATTGAAATCTTATTAGAGTGTGTTTAGTATGTTTGAAAGAACGGAAGTATAACTATGCATAAAAGATTCCGTCATGATTCGATCGTTTCTGTCATATGTTTCCCCTTAGTGTTATCAGTCACAAATCACAAATAACGTGCACAATGGCACTGCTCTTAATAAAGGCAGGAATAACAGCGATGATAACACACAATGAAATAAGGAAAAGAGACAAAAACGTGCACAAGATAACCTCCAATTCAAACAAAGTAATATTTAAGTCTGCCTCCAAACATAAACATTTGGTATTTGTTTGAAAAATTTCAAGCACAACTAAGTGAAATTATCCTTTTATGGATATCCGTTTCAGCTTCAAAAAGTTACAATTCCCTTCAATCACAAAAAATGTATGTATTTAAAAGGGGGAAATATAACTGGAGAAAAATGCTCAAAAAATTGTTCTGTTCATCTCCTACCTTATTATTTCCAAATTATGGTGATCTAAATAGCAATTTATCTAGCCATAACAATACTTAATGGTACATGATGAACATCCCTTGTAATTATCTAGTACACGCATCTTCCAAATAATAACTTTTAAGACGCTATTGCACACAATAATAATTATATGCCAGCCACATTTAAGCAACTTTATATGTACATGCCTGAAATCAAAGTATCCTTCTTTTGATTTTACAATACAAATTTGAGATTAGCAAATGTTATAATACCTGAAACTATATTATTTTGTATTGCCTTGCGCATCCCTTTTTTGAATGTCACACAAACAGTTTTTATACATATGTAAGTATTTGGTAGCTGTCAAATATTTTTCAAACAAAGGGAAACGATTTCCATTATGTATTTTTAAACATGTATTGTAGTTTCATTTTCAAAAAAATCAACAACAAAATAACATACATTAATGGTTAAAGATGAAGCATTGCATACAATATGTAAACAGAAGAGCTACAACCTTATTGAATAGAACCTAGAACATAGTTTCTGCAGTTGCTTTAGAGCATACATTAACAACTCAATTTAAGTAAAATATAAAATATGATTATCACTTCTGCATATCAATTACATTAGTCAATGCTTTATGCGCGAAGGAACAAAAATCTTATTCGCTCCTTTTTTGTACACATTCTTTGCACAACAAGTAACTCTTGAGTCTACAACTTTGCAAGAATAGTAAAGACCTTTTCCCCTGTCACATTTACAGGAAAGAAAAAACTTGACTTCCGTAATCGTAATCAGTACTATGTACTATGGCAGACAGACGCGTGTTATAATGCAAAAATATACTCAAGCTTATACTTTACACTTCGTGAGTTCAAAAGTTAGCAACTAAATATTTACCATTTACGCTTTTCAAATTTCAAGGTAGGAAATTATGTCACACTGATGGCCATCTCACAGGTTGTCGGCATAAAGAATGAACGAAAGAAAATCCACAAATGAGATTTCTATGCAGTCATTAGTAAATAGTCGCCGACTAACTAGTTTTTCCATACCGTTTTCAAAGGACATTTACCGTTAAATTTTAAACAGAGCACATG
This sequence comes from Sminthurinus bimaculatus, assembly GCA_034698285.1. Lineage (NCBI taxonomy): Eukaryota > Metazoa > Arthropoda > Collembola > Symphypleona > Katiannidae > Sminthurinus > Sminthurinus bimaculatus. The sequence continues at coordinate 7,899 of JAQIVE010001488.1, read as the reverse complement.
CTATGGTTTTGGACTTCTAAAACCTAGAATATACGAAAATGACATTTGCAAATCATTTCCATACAAATCACCAGTCTCAAACTCCCATAAGCGACATAGGATGGGGTTTTAAGCGCGCATCTGAAACTTGTTTGTACCCCCTTTCACAACATTTTTAGAAATTGTAGGTTAGTGGCTAATGATATTTTTGTTGTTTGGCCTGCAATCGTTGACTAAACGATATTAATGAACGTTGAACTAAACGATATTAATGGACGTTGAACTAAAAATATTTATCTATTCAGTATTTACGTATAATATTAAGATTTAAGCTTAAATTTCCATTTCTTCTAATTTTATTGCTAATCTTACACATAACAAGATTATGCAGCTAACGAATATGATGAGAATGGTTGCTGCATCAAAATTTTCTTGCTTACCTGTATTATGTACTGACACGATGAAAATTTAATAGACAAAAGGCAACCCTTGTATTACTGATATTGAATTGATGTGTTCATTAACATCTAGTATCTAACCTTTTATGCACGCAATTACATGCATGTACATCGCAAAGTAAATTTAGATTAAAGTAAGGTGCGTGGGAAGCAATGTGCTTGTTGTTAGCAATTTTTTTATGTACTCGAGGAAAAAACTCAACAAACTTGTTGCTGCTTGACTGTACAGTTTCCTCAGTGAAAAACAACATGAATAACATACAAACTACAAACAATTACAATTGAAGAAGGATTTTGTAATATAGAAATCGGATTTTCTCCAACACGTTATAATTTAAAATAATCACTGCATTAACCCTTTGTGTATATGGATGCATTGAGATTCTGTGTTTGCATACATTGTAAAAGTCAGGACGGCTCTAGACTATAGTCAACAATAGGTTAACAATGAAGGAGTTGAGCTCAAAGCTATGTTAAGATTGGTTTTTTGGCTATGAAAAAAACAAAGCAATGCTTATTGAGCTGAGTGATTGTACTATTTCTTATCGCTGATACTTAGCACTTTTCTTCACATGGAGCGGAAGGACATTGAAGCCACATTAAACGCTAATTACTTAAATGGTATGGAAGCAGCAGTCAAGAGTGTGATTTTTATTATTTGTGCTTTTTTCCGTTTTCCCCTTACTATACCTTTAGAACTTTCTTCTTTTGAATTAAAGTTCATTTCCAACATATATATAACCTTCGTAAAATTCTTCCGTTCTACTGCCTATTGTGAAAAAACTATCTTACTATCGATCAGTATTTCCTTCCGCCAAATTTGCTGGATTTAATTGTATTGATCGCATTTCTTCCACCCTACTTTAGTCTCCGCAAAGTAGTGCCAGTAAATTAAAATTTGATCCACTACTCATCGTCAGTTGTGCGGTGTTTTTACATGCTTTAAATGTTGAAATTTATTAAAAGACTATAATTCAACTTTGCCATTCTATCATCGAATGCTCATTCAGAATCTAAAATAGAGACGAACTACGAGCAAACAAGAACAGAGGCATAAAAAAACTTCTTAGTGGTCAGTTGTACTAAGAGTTTGCATGTGATTTTTGGCAAGAAATAAAATTCCATTTCCCAAATGAAACCAAACTACATATATACTGATACATGCTGAAATCAATGGTTGAAAATGAACAAAATTACGTAGTCGTATTATGTTCGTGATCGAGCCTCTTTTCGAAAGCTTGTTTAAAGTCAAACTAAAAAAAGAAACGGACGATCCCCCATTTTAATTAAGGATACTTAACAGGATTTCGTATACATTTGAACTTGAGATGTAACATATGCGCACATATGTAATGTATAAAGTCTAAAAGCTTTAATGTTTTGTCCACAGATCTTACTAAATGTCTTGACAATAATAATAATGATTAAACTTAGGCCTACGAAGCTTTTTTAGATTGTTTTTAGGCTCTGAAAGTTACATACAATGCGTGTGTGTACAAACGCTGTAATTCGTCGTTTTTTTGTACTTAAATGCTTCCATTTTCTTTTGCAACTTTGGTTTCTTTTCTTTTCGCATAATATCCAATAATGAAAAAAAAACTTCTCTCCTTTACATTGGCGTCATAAAAGCAAACATCAATGCTAGTTCGTTCAATTCTCATCAGTCTCGTTCTCGTTCAACTCAATCTCAAGAAAATCTCATATGTCATAATATTATGTACTACTATGACAACTACATAATCGTTCATTTTATTGCAAAGGTGTTAAGAACCAAATATTATCGAAATAGTTTTGCCCAAATGAGCCCTCCTACTAAAACAGCTCTCGTAGGTTCTGTGTGGATTTCATACTATGCATTTTCTGTTTTTTAAAAACATTTCACTTTGTTTTCTTTTTAAGGAAAAACAATCGTTGGTTTCATGTTCATTCAAACTCCGAAATATCGAATTTATTTCGTTTCCGATCCTCTATTTCAAGCTCAGATGAAGTTTCCTTTTCTTTACATAGTTTTCAATTAACTTTTGTCCTTGTTTTCTTCCCGCACTACAAATCTAAATACGTATAAAAGTAGAATCAGAAAATTATCACAGCAATCATGCAAAATTTGGTTCTTTATTCTTCTATGTAGCTATTCTCGAATGATAACATTCATAACAATAAAATAAGCGGAATGTGCTATCCTTCTTCTTTCGTTGTCATGACAAAAATTGTCATGAACCTTAAGAATTCAAAAAATATATTATTGAAATTGTAAATGAAACAAAAACTAAAAAATAAGATTTATACAACGGCACTGTAGCAAGGTTTAAACTTTTTTTAAACATAATAAAAATTGTAACAGCACTACACATTATCTCAGCAGAAAAAAATCACTCCAACTGAGCTTGTTGCATATAGAGACAAGTTGTTGTAGGTTGTAGCTGGTTTATTAAACTATATACTCATATATGTATGCTTAAGATTAATACAAATACAGGATAAGCATGGTAAACAGCAATTATATGTACATATTATGAATGTGGCATATGATAAAATGAATATCCTGAATTGCCATAATAATATTTATAAAAAATAATCTCCAGGTACATGGAAGCTCACCTTGAAATTTATATAAGTGCTTAGTCTCTATATGCATTGTGCTTTTTTAAAATTTGTTTTGTTAAGAGTGATATAACAAGAAGTGTAACTAATAATTCCTTTGTTCTTGTTCATCATGACTCCATTTGTGTAGCGTTGAATGAAATTTGCTTTCGATTTTACTACTCATTGCTATGTCTCTTTTGTTTAGATTTGAAATTAAATAATAACACCACTTCTTTTGCGATAAACACACACATACACACACAAATCTCTGCCATTCTAACTACTGGAATGATTTGAACTGTATGAGTAAATAATATAAATCAACATGCTGTTAGCTTTGATTCTACTGTCAGAAAATATTCCTGCTTATGACTATGGTCTAATAAAAAAAGACGGCGTGATCTCGACGCAGGAGACGCCAAGCCCACGTTTACATTTAACAATGTTTCCTTTATTTACAACTATACCAAAATCATGTGTGTATTTCTATCAATCTCAAACAAGACTCTGTATTAAAAAGTACAATAAATTCGACATTCATTTCATTCCTTCACATAACATTTCATGCAACGTATTTTTTGCATGTTTTACAATTATTGGAATGTGAGCCCAATATGCATGCATAACTGGATAAATGTAAATGAAAATGAAATTTATGAGCATCATGCATATGAAAGGTGGAAGGAATAAAGAATATAAACCACTAGGCCGTTATCTTACAAATCCACATCCACAACCAAGTGGCAATGACTCTATATACATAGTGATGAAAACTGTATTACATATTATAATCCAAAGACAAGCTATTCTCCAAACAAAGTTTGTATCGGTCAATAGTACGAGATGCGATGAGATGAGAAGCTGGGGTCATTTAAGGTTAGATTTTACTCTCACTTTGGCAAAACCTATATATATATATATATACATATATTAACCGCCATAGTGTAGAACATGATACACAGTTAGCTATACACACAACTACGACAATGACGACCAAGTAACACAAAAAGCGAGCGATGAAAGATGAGCTCCTAGATATAAACCATCAAAGCGTCAAGATGTATGCAGCAGGTATATCTCCGATCAATAGACATCTGACACAATTTTCTGCATCATACATATGTCTATAAATGTAACTACCATAAAATTCGCCAGCACATCGCATAACAGAACAACACGATAGTACATGTGCAGTAACAATTTATCACCGTCCATAAGGTGTTTATTATACAGATAAACATAAACAGCGATAGTACTTACACTTGTAAACTCTTGCTGTGTACTGTGTACTGAAAAGTGCGTGTACAGTGTACACTCATTCATGGCTACACGATTTGTAAACAATGCTGACTTTATACTTTATACAAAGTGTACTATTTTTTAGGTGCGAAACTCAAATCTTCAGTGAAACGTGTGCAAGTCATGTGTGTGTATTCACTACTGTGTGTCTGCATACATAAATCTTTTTGTTTGACTGGATATTATGACTTTTGCTTGTATAATAATATGTTATCATAATCGCTGATAAATTACAAATTACTATACGTCTGGTCCTTTTGTTTCCAACAGATAAGGTGCATACATGCGAATGTCCTATTCGTCTCGGCTCGACTTGTCCTCCTATTCTTCCCAAGTGTGTCATAGATCACACGAAACGCATAAATATGCATACATAGGTATAACGCATAAATATCTCTGTCTTGAGTCTAACCATAAATATAAACATGAGTTACGATTGGTAATGTTTACGTTGGTATACAATAATATGTACAATGTATACCGTATGGATATGCTTCCATGAATAATATAATACGCACCTTTTCTTTTTCTACTTGTATAATATTCCAACACCTGAAAACAGTGTACACATTTTTATCCAACAATATACATACATAGAAGGTTCAAAAAAATAACTCTACAGTAAGAAACATTAATTTGTGGCAGATACATGCAAAGCACTCCCCATTGTTTTCATTTTCACTTTCAAATAGAATGATGATTGACATGACTGGACAATACACTTTGGTGACCGGTACTCCACATTACTTTGTACGTATATATATGTAATGTATATTACAATAAGGAGATAATTATACGGTAAGATCTAGACTGTTCCAAGTTTTAGTAATGACAGTATCTAGTAATAATAAATTAACAAATAAGGGATAATTATTAATGAAAATGATCTCGCGTATGTGATCTGTTCGACAGGATAGCAGATATCAAACAGAAAAAATTGCTGCCACCTTGTCACTTGGAATACGTGGATATTAGTCTCAAAGACATAGAACATGTGCCACTCAAATCTATGCAAACGACTATTTACGATTAAAGGATAGTGTTATACTTAACATAATATAACTAATATATACTTTTGCTTTTGTTTTGCCCCCTCATAATATGAACCTATGTATACTTACTTACACACTCTCTAAACTTTTTACTATCCTGTGGTTTTTGATCATGAGCAAAACACTTATACATAAAGGACCTATAATTACATCAAGGAGATGTAACCAGCAACAACAAACAGTAACATTTCAACAACGAAGAACAATAGAAGGACATTGAACATTGAATTTTCCGAGTTAAGTTCAAACAGTCAAATTGATGTGACGTTTATTATTTTATAAGAGTTATTATCCATCGTCCAATTATCGTTGGTGTTATGCAATCTTTTGTACAATATTTATTCCCCATCTTCCCTCACGTTTTTTTTTCCATTCTCTTTCACCTTTTCTCTCACGCCAAAAAGAAGTCACATCAACGGTATCAATATCATATTGTATTTTTTTTCGTACGGCCCTATCATTACTTACTACTATTATTGGACCGCCCAAAAACATGATAAAAGGTAAAAATAAAAATTCAATTATTATACACAGCAGTATGCATGTGTTCACATGTCGATATTCAATATCAAAAATAAACATACAATGTACACACATCAAGTAGGCTGAACGACAAAAGTAAATGATTCAAAACTGCAAATAAGAGTCCTATTTAATGTATCGACAACGTCAACGATGGGCAAGGCAAGAAGATGACAGTGACCCCAAAAAAATTTTGCATTTTTTTCATACTCCTTCACTTATTATCCACTACCTCCTTTGCCTATGAATATGTAGTTACAAGTAATGCAGAGTTTTATAATTTATACAAAACAAGAAATGTTTGATTATTTCATAGGAAAATCATATGGGCATAGCAGCATAATGCATATGGAAGCGACGTTGAGATCATGCACATTGCGTACATTGTACAACATAACACACAAGTGTAGACGACAAAACGTAGAACACAACGAGAAGAATGAGAGTGAAGAAAACCAGAAGAAGAAATGCTCTGAGAAATCTTGACACATTAACTAATGAAAATCACTGACTTTTCAATGTCAAGTAAGGAAAATTGTCTCAGTATAAAGTCCCATACATTGTCTATCATCCATATGCACATGTATATCCCCACGATCCACGAGATGCATGCGTTTGAGAGAGACAGTGTGTGATCCTTTTACGAGTAAATAATAGAGACCACATAAATAAATTTGCATAATAAATTAGTCAAATTACACCAACTTTCGCACATTTCCATTTCTATTCTCTCTATAAAAAATAACCATTTGTCTGATTTGTCTTGATTAAATCAAACCAAGTATATTGCTTGGTACGCTTTAAATTATTTTAATTCTTAAGTTCATATTTGTATATAATAACAGTCAAGTACTTCTACAGCCTTATTATTTAATTGTTTATTTATGTATAAAATTAAAATTACTTTTATTATGTATATAAATGCAAAACACAGTCCGTAACTTCCATGGACGATTGAGTACCATAACGGCCAAGAATGTGCAAAAAAATAAAAAAATGACCTTTTATATTTGTGTAAAAAGTTCGTATTCAGTTTAAATCTATTGAAGATAAAAAACATTTTTTAGCAAATTTTCTTCAAAACTTTTCTAGTGAAATTGGCAGTACGTACGGTTTATAGTTAATGCGGTTTTTAATTGAGCCAGTTATGCTTTTCATGAAAAACATGAAATATATCTATATTTTCAATACACGTATCAGAACACACGTTATGTCATACGAGCTTGATGGCATACGTTAGCAGCAATCCTGGACCTTAAACAGCTGGACCTTAAAATCATAGCATAGTGAAACGTAACGTCAAAACTATAGTTTTACATTACGCAAGCGAGCGGAAAATTTAGCTGTGATGTCACAAAGACTGAGACTGGAAACTTTAAAATTTCATAAAATATTGAAAGCGTTTTGAACAAAATTTAAGTGCTTTCGACCGAGGAATCCTGTAAAGTTCGGACTTTTAGATATGTTTACACGGGAGATTTAAAAGGCGTTTTGAGGGTCATCCTGAATTACGACCTGCAGAACCTGACGTTACGCCGGCCAAAAAAGATTTACATAGAATATAGAATACAATGCGGTTCTCCGCTCCTCAATATTGTATTACTGTTTGAGAAAATGAACAAAGAGTACCGTAGGAGCACACCCTGTGATAGTTGCTGTGACAACTGGATTAGACTATGAGTTTATATCATAATATCACAATATGGAGCTGATGAATTTTTCATTGTAAGTTGGAATGCTTCTACAGGATACTCCTTTCGATTTTTGTGCCTTTTCCACCATATACACTGTTTGTATTTAGTGTTAATGGGTGGGTACAATAGCATTACATTAAACAGCCCTAATAAAAATATGTCATATGAAATTCGACCAAAATGACGTCAAATCCAATTGGAATCCCATCACTTTTCCATGGGACTCCCATCAAATGCCATGGAAATTCCATCATGAAACAAATGTTGATATTTGACGCGTTCCCTGAGGCAAATAGACCACGAATTTTTCCT
>JAQIVE010001487.1:0-24652 GCA_034698285.1 Sminthurinus bimaculatus | reverse complement strand
ATATGCGTTTTCTATTCCGCTGACGAGATCCTTGACGTCAAAGTCGGCAATCGCTCTTCGTTAACACGACTCATATGGAAATTTTAATGTACACATATCCAATCGAAACCAAAAGAACAACTTACTGAACATTAAATACCAACGATTGCTGTAGTACAAAAGAAAAAATCAATATTCAGAGAGAGGAAAAGCAAGAAAGAGAGAGAGGGAGATTGGATTTTTTTCAGTTGTACCTTAAATGTACAGTTGACTTGAAGCGTGGAGCTTGACGGTCTGCTTACTTTACATCTGAATTTTGATTTTCATTTTCATTTATGTTTATCATTACATTTACATTGTGGAAGACTGAAGGAGAAGAGTAAAGCTTGTTTGAGTACATTGTCTGTTGTCTGGTGTGCAATTAATGCTAAATAGAAGCACAAAAGGCTTTTTTCCTCAGGTTTCCTCCAACTACGTATATGACGAACATATGAACTATGTGGAATTTCGAATCTTGGTTGTAAATTTTGGATTGGGAAAATGTCCGCAAATGTTGCCGAATATTGTATAATATAATATATCAGGATTTTGTGTATTTTGTTCAACTTTTACCAGCATTAGCATTCAGTTAGAGTTTCTTTCCTTTTGTTATTTACTGTATAATTGTGTTATTATGTGATTTGCATTATAGATACTCATAATTTCAATTTTGCATCGTTTATTTGTATTGTACAGACCGCATATTATGTATGTATTCAATTTTGTTTTTGTATATTTGTATTATTATGTCATCTCAATGGATGATATATTGGCAATGGCTGAGAGTTGGAATTTGACGTGAAATCAAAATTGAGGAGGCTGGGGACTCCTTTGAAAATCATTGTAAAATACCAATTTTTTCTATGTATTTATAATGTATAAGAGCGGTTCCTCTTGTCTTTTGACTATTTGTTTTCATTTTTAAGGCCGGGTACAGGCTTAAACCTGAACCACTAAAGTCAAAGAAGGAAAGTGAAAACAAACAAGCAAGTATGTAACTAACAAGAGACAATAATATGGTGTAATGGGTGTTGTGATGTTGGTGCATGTTTTCATCTCTCCATTTCTTGCATAAGGGCAAAGAGTTCATGCTAATATTTTTGATGTAGATATATACAAACTTTGTTCCGTTTTGGAATATTCGTGTGTTCAGAAGAAGAATAAAAAGAGGCGAAGTTCTAGTGAGTACCTTAATATATAATATATATATACGTTTCTAAAGTCATTGAGGAGATTTTCTCTGATTTTTTCAATGTTGATGTATTTGAGCTCGGGCTCAAGATTTATTAGGAGAGGAAGTGGAAGTTGATGTGAAGAGGATGTGCAAGTATAGGAACAAGAAGGCGGAGACTCTCCCGTCACTAGGGAAATGTTTAGCCTTTCTTTGCAGAATTTATTTGGCAACTTTTGGTCATTACTTCCCTTCTCTCCCTCTCCGTCTCTCTGATTTGGAGTTCTGCTTGTTCCTCTAGTGGTGCGTAAGTTCCTTTTTAGAATACAAAATAGAGATTTTCAAGCTATGTATGCATACATGCATACATAGTGTGTGTAGGGTGTATTTGTATTTGTTCGAATTGGTAAAGATGGAGATAGAGAGTGAGAGGAAGAATGGGAAGCCAAATGAATTTAAATGCATTGGGAAATTACTGCTGGCAGATTTTGTACATGATTCCCTAGACTTTGGATGTCTCCCTTTTATTTTACCTTATTCACTTTACGAATTAAATCCACGAAACTCAAATACTAGATAACTTGTGGCCTACTCGATTTCTCTATACATATTTTGTGTTTTTTTCTATACTTTTTTGAAAGGGCAATACATAAAACTGTAACTCCTTTTCATTCTGTCTTCTCTCAAGGAGGACAAATTCAAATAGCAATAATTTTGGTGTGGAGGAACAGCTACAAGATTTCTGCATTGAGAAAGCACTTGTGATTTTTTATGACTAGGCGTATATAATATGTATTTTGACTATTGTTTCCTCTTGTTTCTCAACTTGGATAATACGGAGAACAATATGGAATTAAAGGGCAAAGACAAAAGAAAAAATGGTCTTATATATTATCATGATCAAACTCAATCCGGATAACCTTTTAAGGTACATATTGCATAATGCTGTTAACTGTTTTTTCGGTTCCTTCTGTCTTGTCGTCCTCTTCCGCTGAAATAAGGACAAATGACTGTACAAGTATATATTGATGTATAATATGTATCAACATACAAGCAACTATGTACTACAGAACTACTTATGACTCGACTAACTTTCAAATTCAAAGGTTTTGCAGCTTGTATCATTCACAATGTGCACCTAAAACATATTATGTCCATGTGCTCATGTAGATGTAGATGTAGGAAGGACATATAAAGATCCCATAGGGAAGAATAAAACCATACAGCTACATTTTGGCCCAGTGCCCACGTAAACAGTTACAGTACATCTCATAGACAAAATGAGAGAAAGGAGAAAAGTCATACAATAAAAAGTACTCGATCACTACTTGAGCAATATTATTCGTATACACACAAAACATACATTTTTGTATTAGAATGGATTCAGTCGCCATGTGCTTTTTTGTTTTTTGATCACGTTAAAAGCTCCGAGTCAAAATACAGAAGGAAAAATGTATGTAGTTATTTACATCAGCCTTACTGCAAAAGTTTGTGGCATACCAAACAATAAACCATATACCAAAGCCAAAGTATTATGGCAGAGCAAAAGACATGGCCAATTTCCATGTGCATTTTCCCGATAATCACAAGCTTCAAATACAAATAAAAAATCTAGACAAGAGTTACAGCTGGCATAATCATGATCATTTGGAAACGAAGAGGAACCACAAATATAAGTTTTAAAGGAAAAAAGAGAGAGACACAGACGGAGAGAAAGGAGAGGGACATGGAATCCATTTATCTTCTCAAGTTTTCCATATGTACGTACAGTCACCTTCTCAAATTCCGAAATTACCATGAATTCGAGCTCGGATTTCAGATTTCTAGCCCGATAATTCCATTTTATGTCAGGATTTAGTCATCATGTCTCTTTCACTTTACTCTCTCTCCCTGTGTTTCTTATAGATAATTACCCGACTCCTCTTTTTTATTTTCACTCAGTGCATCACTTTGTGTAATAAAATATGTGTATGGAGAAATTTCCATTTCATTCCTTGTACCTTAACACCCTTCCCTCCACCTTGAAACTTGCAACCAACTATATAATATGTAGTAAATTACAGTAGGTCGACAATCTCTGCCTCTGCTTTTATATATTCTAGTTTCTCTTTTCTATGATGCACTTATCGTTATCGCTCCTTTGCATCCGCAGATATAAGTAGACTGTACAATGTATACATTTACATTTCAGAGATCTTTAGCCGTCGTCTAAATGTACGAATTACAGTCATAAAAGCTCCTTCTAAATTCCTAATTGTGTGCATTTTCTGTTCTAGCAGCTTTTGGGTAGTCAGTATGCATTCAGCAATAGACAAAAATCTACATATGTACATGTAGAAAAACTTTGTGTTTTTTGTGGTCGGCGTAGAAGCAAATATATTGTACATAAAATAGTCCAGTAAAATGGCCCAAAATATGCGTAATGTGTATATTATTTTCACATGCATATACATTATACATGCATACAGTATAGAGGTACGTATAAACTTTGTGATCGTTTAATGAGCTTTTGGACGTGGACTTGGACGGCAGCGAATGAAACTGTCTGTGTATGAAATGCAAGTGCATATTGACGCTGACGTCTAGTTTTTGAATGTTCATTCTCATTCGGAATGAAAATGGAAGGCCAAGGTTGTGTGTTGTATATTGTGTGTATGTACAGTATATTGTGTCCCGTCTCGTGCGTATATGCATGTATTCTGGTATGTGAGTATAGCGTAGCTATAAAATGTAAAGTAGATGCATATTATTATTTCTTGGCTGTTGTTACTCTCTCACGTCTGCTATTACGCTGGCTCGCTGACTTCTTCGTGTTCTTTCTTTCGAGTTAGTTATAGTTGTTGTATCTACATCTGTATAGTTGTAGTTGTGGCTGGCTGGTGATGCCCAGGAGCGATTTTATCCAGAAGAAAATTATTCTGGTAGCACACCCAAAATTAAATTTCCATCCTGTAGATAGATTAGGCCACGACTAGATGTGTACGAGGACGAAGACGAGTACAAGCAACATCAAGAAGAAGAAGAAGACGAAGAAAAACCAAGACTGAGATGAAGGAAAGGTATCAAAAAAGAAGAGTAAAAAGAGCAGGCACTTAAAGGGAATCAGCATGGCTTGTATTTACACACAGGGGTATGTACGTACATACATCGTACGTACATGGGAGCAATGAGCGAACCAAGTAGGAAATTTAGTCTAGAGACAACGAGCCAACTCCTTCCTATCACCTTCATCGACTCTGCCCGAAAGTTGAAACGTGAAAAGTCAGGAGGAGAAACTTTATTACTCGTCGTCTACTGTTTCTCTGTTCTTGACGTTTGCTTCTTGGCTCGGTTCAAGCTTCAATCTTCTGCTTGTATCAAGGATCAGGAATACGATGCACAAATATGGTGCAAATGCAAATGCACGTGCATGTATGTACATGTACATCCTTCAACTTTACCTTGGAGTTTGTGTTTGTATTTACACAGCCAAAAATGCATGACTTGCACTTTTGCCCGATTTTTAAGGTAGAGAATCGAGGGTTGAAATTTATAGACGTTTTCTTGCAGCGTCAAAGTTAATCGAGGGAAATTTTTTAGCTCAACCAAAGACAAGAAGCAACTAACTCTAACTAGAGGACGAGAGAGAGAGAGAGAGAAATAGGGAAAGGTTGTTGGAGTAAAGATTGTGCAGTGTAGAGCATAGATTTAGATTTACAATTTAAAATTTATAGTTTGCCTCCAGTTTTTAAGATTCAGTCGTTTGGTGTTTGTATTATGCATTTTACGTATATTATGTAATATGTATGTACGTTTTTTGGTTGTATTAAAAGTACTTGCACTATTTTCCATGTTTATCTGTAGGTGCTCTTTTGTCCAGTGGTTTGTGTGTTTTATCTTTAGACACGGATATGTAGATACCTACAAGTTACCTTGGCTTACTTATGTATGTAAGGTATAATGGATATTACTACGAGGATTCCTCTCGTGAATTGATGTTTTACGAAGAGTACACAAGTTTAGCTGCTGCTGCAGTTTCCCTCACTTCATACAATATTGCACGGTCTGAAGGAAACAAAACCAGAGTTATCTAACAAGGTACAAGCCAAAGTTGTATTCGTATACTGTATCGCACTGGGACTGAATCTGAGGCAGGCTCGTTTAAAAATTGAGAAGCCAAAAGGGTCCATTTAGAATTTATGGCAGAGAGAAAATACACTCCTGGAGAGCTCATCTCTCCATTTGTAAGTACATGCATACACATACACCCATCTTTACCTCTGCTGCCTTTTACCTCTACGCTCTATCTACACCTTTGTCTTACTTACCTTTTGCCTCGAATATCGGAAGCATCAAGTCGTCTTTCACTTCTAAAAGTTACACTTCTGGTTCTGATTCTGTGGCTCATCCACATCCACCTCTGACTTTTCTTCTTTGTTTTACATGCAATACATACAGATGAGAAAGATGCAAAGTTTTGAAAAAGTGTGTGTGTTTGTATGTGTGTGAGTTGGACGAAAACGACCATTAAAACTCCCACAACAGGGCTCTTCAAGACCTACATATGTTAAGCAATTAACCCTGCCCCAAGATGCTAGCCAACTTTTATTTCCCAGTGTCTGCAACAGTTCAGTGTTCAAACTTAAATAATTATCTCTACCTTGTGTATACTCTTTCTGTATTTAATCATAAGCTGTGGCTTGCCATTGTCATGGAAAACTCAATACCAGTAGGCAAAACGAGAGAAAATACACATACTATGCATGCGTATATCTATATAGTGTGCATATTTTACCTGTGAAATTATGTAAAAATGATGAAGATTCATTTGGATTCATTTTGGACATTCGTCCTTTTTTCAAAACTTACGATAATACGGAAAAATTAAAAGAATTTTCTGCATTGAGGAAAGTATGATCATAGAATTGAGATTTAAAGGAACCAATCTATGAATTTAAAGGGAAAGGATTGAATCACGTTGTAAATGTTGATGTTGACTTTTGTACTTAGGTTTGTATATTTTTCTGTTTGTTCATTCATTTTCTTTCATTCGACGGCCGCGGTCACTGTCGGAATGCTGAATTTTAATTTATGAATGTTAAAAATTCAATGTCGCTTCCATTGCAGTTGCACATTGCACATACATACATATGATTACATCAACAGTGCATACATAGAGAAACTTGGGGAAAATAGTTTTCGTACGAAAAACACATCAAGAATAATAGAGACGAGGAAAAAAGTGAGAGACGTTCATTGGATGATGAGCTGAAATGATAATAATTAAGGGAGGAAAAAGGTAGACAGAACTATGTTTTCCCTTTCTTTAATCCGATGAGGCGGAACAAAAACTTGTAGTCATATTCTCGAAAATTTATACAATTTTGTCTGTGTACATGGACGCTGTGTACACGCTATGCATTTAACTTTTATTCGCCTTATATTGAAGATAAATGCAACACGTTTGTATACTGTATATGCATACGAGCTCAGTTGAGTTGGTGGATTCAGGTTCGATTTCATATCGCTATAAAACGTTCATATACATGTACGCTTTTCAGTTAATATGCGATAATAAAAGGAGAATGAATTAAGGTGAATGGCTATTACATCATGTACATATTTACTTGTATAAATTCGTATTCTTATTAGGTGCATAAAAAGAAGGAGTAGGAGATGTAGGAAATTTCATTTTGTTGTTTTTGCTTCTGTTCTTCTTCTTCTTCTTCTTCTCGTTCTTCTATTTCTCCCTGTTGTTGCGATGCATTTCTCGTACAGAGTGGATTTTTGATGGGTCTCTTCATTTCATTCTGTTCTGCATATTTTCTAGCTAGTTTTTCATTGTCGAGAATTACTTGCATCCTCATATAATTTTGCTACTACTTTCGAGTCAAGCACTTTGGCTTTTTTTCTCTCTCTCCCTCTCTCTCTATATGCTGCATATATCTCAACCTCTCTACCTATATCCATGTATGTATATTGGACGTATCTTGTCTTGTTGTTGTTCACTCTACAATTAGAATTTTTATTTCCTACAATGGAGGTTATTATTTTTAATACGTTGTGAAAAATGCTCTCGCTGTTCATCATTGCCTCTCGTTTTTCTATACAGTTTCGATGTTTCTCCATCCTGAACACATTTTTTCACAAACTCAGCAGCAGCAACAGCTACTGTGATGTTACAAATATTATTCTCGGTGATCAGCTCCCATGTTTTCCTGTTAATAGGAAAACCATATACTGTGAATCTGCATTTTGTATAGTTATCTTTTTCCACCGTCGAAAAATTTCTTCTTGGCTTTTGGCTCCTGTTAGTTATACGTTTAAATTTTCATTTGATACAAGGAGGAATGAGAAGCTATAGCAAGCTATTTTATTTACAATGAATATGTAATGGTACGTAATATCATGGCAGTAGCATTTCATGGTTGTTTTTTTATGTTTTTTATATTTCAGAACAGCAAAAGTTGTAAACTCTTTGGTGAAACGAAATATCAGCAAGAACCTTGTAATATGCTCTAAACTCTCAAGGTAATTAATATATACTACATATTTTTCCATGTTTTTTTCAATGTTTTGATGGTGGGCTACAACGGATAGCACTAAACTCTAGAAGTATAACTACATACTGTACATAGATACAACACTCGGGGAATCATCTTCACGGGTAAACTTGAGCTTTTTCATGGTTTATAGGTTTTTTATTTAGCCGCTGGAATTCTTTATGGCTCACTTAGTTTATAATTTTTCGACCATACTTTTTCCCTTGGACCACTATATGATGTTGACTGTTGAATTTGTGGTACGCAGAGCAGACTTTTTAATCTCTAACTAAGTAACTTGTCAAGTTTTTCTATTAATTTTCCTCCTAATGAATATACAAAAATTACAAAAGTACCATAATACAGAAGACAAACTTGGCAACAAAACAAAAGCAACTACGCATGTAGTTTACCTAGGTTATTGCTCATTTGTTAACTCGTAAAATATTCTCAATTAAAGTTATTAAGCGTTCCTAAAGTTTAAATTCACAAGGACTCTGATTTGATATTAAAAAGTTTGGACAATTTTCTAATATTCTACTTACCCGATTTTAAGGCTGAATTATACTCCTCTCGAGTTAGTTTTTCGGATTGTGTATCATGCAGTAAAAAAGAATGACTTTGTTTACGCTTTTTATCAGCTAATATTGGGCAGTTTGGGAAAAAAGCAAAATTTTGTGTTTTTTGACATTCCAAAGTTTTCAAAGTCCATCGTATATGATAATATTCTGGGCTTAATGTTTGAGGGGGAAAGTAATTCGAATGAGGAGGAAGGGAGGAATAGATGGTAGGGAAAGGGTGAAAGGATGTCGATGATATCTGACTCCATTCAATATCATCTTGATTCTTTACAGGTATTTTATATTACCCAGAGTCTCACTCCTCCATTGTATATGCTGCTTATTAGCGCCCCATTTGAAATTTAATATTCTTATTAGATTGTCATAAAAAGATAGTTAAAGTGACAAAACCTTTTTTATTACCCAGACGACTTCTCTTCTCTTTTTACCTTCGCTTCGTTTTCCTTTCCTTGTCTTGTCTTGTGTCAAAATGCCTGTGTGTTGATCAAAATGCTGATAGCAGTAATGATGTACATATTTGAGAAAGAGGAGAGAGAGCCAGAGAGAGAGAGAGAGAGAGAGATAGAGTGACTTGGGAATCAGTTATAGGGTAGCCTAGCGAGCGTTCAACCATATTCCATCATCAACTCACGACTTGCCTTAAAAATCCACAAGATATTATATAATATCATGAAAATTGACGTTCAAGTTGAGGAAAAGGTGCTCGGTTTACTTTATGCGTATTTGTATTTGTACAGTACACAGCCAAATGTATATTTATTTAGCTGCAGTCGTGGAAATTTAATATTTACTTTAGGCATTTGTATTGTATAATGCACGGTGTTGAATTAGGATTAGGATTCAAACTCAGATTCATATTTAAATTCAAAATTGAATCCACAATTTTCCTCCATAGGCATTGTTGATGCCTTGAACTATTGTAAAAACTGAGTGAGTACACACATATTGTAAATGAGATTGCATGTACTTAAATATACATACGAACCCAAATGAAATGACGGAGCTTGTAGATTGTAGATGTACCCTAATCGTTGTCCTTAGAGTAACGCATGCCTGCATTCACCGTGTTTACAGTATCATCATACTTACACATAGTGAGGAAGAAAATGGAGAGAAATGATGAGGACGTTTTATTATTGTCTATTCTTTTCTATTGTCTGTCTACATGTGGATCTTCGTCATCGTACATGATTGCCATCACGAAAATAGTTATACATGTATATTATGTTAAATTTAGGGAAACCCATTATGTATACATGCATGCATAAGCATCATGCGTAAATTTGAAATGTGCATTTACACAGTAAATTGTAAATGTAATGAAATGATATGACACCATAGTTTTCTATGACAAAGAGTGTGAAAGGAATTTCTTTAAATATTTTAAGTTTCTAAAAACATTTTGATGTTATTTGAGGATTTCACAACATATGAATATTTCAGCAGCGGTGTCGAGAATATAAACTAAATATTTTGTTTATTCTGCCTAGAAAAGAGAAATATGGGAATCTAAGTCAAGAGTGTTTTCATTTTGTTGTCAATCTTGCTCATTGGCACAATTTTATAACTAACTAACTAAATATGATGCGTCTGTTTGTTTGCGCTCATAATAATGTGTGTTGGTCACAATTCAAATTGAAAAATTGAGGATGAGAATTTTTACAGGGTCGTATTTAGTTCTTGTACTTTGGAGGCTGATATGTACATAGAAGAACTATCATAGATATGTACATTGTAAGATGCACAAGGACTTTGTGTACAGTATTCGGTAGAATAAAGATGAGTATAATGAAGAAAAAAATTGAGGATGAGAACAAGAATGAGTGTGAGGATAATAAAGCTAAAGCTGAACAGTTTTGTCCAGAGAGAGAAGAGAGAGGCAGAGAACTTAAGAAATTGGGTATGATTTAAGCTTGGCTATTGAACATTTTCCCAGTAGCCTTTTTCGTCAGAAACGTAATATAGAAGGAGAAAAAGAAAACGATGCAAACATCCTCATAAAGCCATAAACCAACGTTTCAAAGTTTCAAGCTCAACACAATTGAAAAAAGTCTGATTCAATTCTCTTCAAGTTTATTATATTATTGTGTATATGAAGATATCTTTATACGATTGTTGGCTGTTAAATAACTTTAAACGGAGAACAAGAATAAGAATGAGACAACTGCCCTCCCTTTTTATATGGTGTTATTACATTATATTTCATAACATTTAACATTATATTATAGTGTTAAATTGTTGTTTTTGTGGAGCGGGGAAAGGTATACCTTTTAATTTACATATTATTAGTCCTCACTTTGGGTCATACTTTACTACTTTGTACAATATTTTGTGTGATGTCAATTCCGCTGCAGTCAGTGTCGTCCTTTTTCATCCCTGATCCGTATTCCGAGAGTTACTGTCTTACTTTCGAGTTGAGTGTGACATTTGAAGACGTACTCAAACAATAACAACAATACCTAATTTTATTGTATGTATGTATAAAGAGAATACTTATAAAGTTGTCGACGAAACTGTCGTTGTTGCCTTTTGTGATTGTGATTCCCATCGTATTGTATGAGATTACATTTAACATTGTACTTCTACGTCCAAACAATGAATTTCCAGAGACACTTTGTCTTTTCTAGCAGATCATAAACAATATAAACAGTTTCTGGATGCAAGACCCGAGTTTTCGGAACTGAGGGGAAAAGTCCTTTTTTTCTGAAAACGTCTTTATTGCTCTGTAAAAACAAGTGTTGGGAAGCAGCAATTTGTCACTTAAATGTTCGACCCCAAGGCTTACATTTTGAGATGCTTTACTTTTAATATTTCACGGAAATTGACGAAAAAATTAAAGTGGCATATATGTACACCGTATTTATTTATTCGTTTTTACAGAAAAGTCAAAAATCTTTTCCCCTTACAATAGCCATATAAATTGATGTGAAATATCCAATACTTGAGCGTTAAAGTCGTGAGTAAATACACATCAACAAAGTACAATAATAATAATAATCTAAATAATAATAAAAGAGATGCATGTGCATGTATTTCTGTGGGTATTATGGATTAGGCAGCAAATAACAATACGCTATAAAAAATGTAAATAATTCTAAATGCATGCACTTGCTTTGTGAAATTTCAATAGAATTGAAATTTTCACAGAGTATTATATCGGTATGCACGTCAGTAAAGTAAGAAGATGAGAAGAAGAAGAAAAAATTTAGAATGTAAACAGAATTAAGTATAAAAATAATGTATGTAACTATGCATATGGACTAGAGAAATAGGTAATGATATTCAAAGGAAGGAAACTGCAAGCATAACTACAGATCCATGATATGAAATATTCTTATGTCAATGTGTGCATGCATTTACCTACACCTACATAGATACACACAATCTCCATTTTATTGTGATCCAAAGTACAATTACAATCAAAAAGTACAAACTTATAAGCACAACATTACATTTTTGTGTGGAAGATTGCTTCACAGACATACATACATACAGACATACCTAAGCTACCCATTCCGAGTCAACAAATGGACGGAAAAGATGCACGAGTTACGAGTTTCTCCTGTCTGGTGTCTGTTGACTTGGTTGCTTGCTTTCTGCGTGTCAGTATGAAATATTCCGTATTATTATGATTCTCTCCTTTTTCTTTCTCATCTTGTACATTTTCCATTGTCATCTAATTCAGTTTACCTTCATGAAAAAATGATTGTTTTTTCTTCTTTGGTTAGGTATAGTCTATGTGTATTAGCTGCGGCTGGATGGTGGGTAGTATGGTATAATACTTAATACACGGTCGTCTCTTTAAATTTAAGCTGCAGGGTTATGCTTTTTCACATGATATTGGATATATGCATGTATCTATATAAGTACATATCTAAGATTTGTCTATTGTGTCAGAGCAAGCAGAGAGAGATAGAGAAAGGGAAGGAAATACATATAGAATATAGATATAGAAGGAGCATGTTCATATTTTGATTCTTGTATATGTAGCTATAGTTATGATATGAAAAGTTATGAAACGCATAGATTTTTTGTATCACATTTATATTTATTGTATTTGTATTACAAGAGAAAAGAGGAGAGAATAAAAAGAAGAAGAGATAGTTACAAACTCGGGGTAAATATTCATCTTCATGTTATGAAATGTTGTGTTGTGCTGATGCCATTGGTTTTGAAGTTTCAAGTTGAATTTGTTGGGGACATAATGTGTATGTAATGCAAGGCAAGGCAAGGCAATCCATTCTTTGTGGTGTTGACGACGAGGATCAAGAAGAAGTAGTAGAAGACGAAGAAGGTGAAGACAAAACTAGCGTTAAAGGCGATGGGATTGGGTTTGAGGATTGTTGTTGGTAGTGGTGATTTTTGCCTGAGTCACGATGCTATTGTGCCCGGTGGAGGTTCTTCGTCACGATTCCTCTCTTCTTGTGCCTTTTCTCCTTCTTCTTTTTTCAGACACTTCTTTGCAGTAACAAAACTGAAACTTTAGCTTCAACGCAACTTCAGACTCTTTCATATCACTCTTTTTCTTCTTCGTCTTCTTTGCTCCCCTCTTTAAGTCTAATCTTATATGTATGATGATGATAATGTGTGTAACTATAAGTAAGCTCAAGATGTTTTACTTTAACTTGGTCTAACTTACTTTTTTAAAATATTTAAACATATGAATGTGGAACAAATACAGAATACGGCTTTTTGAAGAAAACCCTCAACATTGAGCTTTTCCCTGTCATCTCGAGCAACAAAAGTTGGTATTTCTATACATATGTAATATGTATGTATTTGTACAAGTTGAAGCATGTAAACCAAAAATAAATCGTTCTCGTGTTTGAATAAACCAGGGAAAGGAGTAAAATTCCACTCCTAATGTTATTGCCAATATTTTTAATGCACTTTGCACCTCTTGGATTTGTTGTTTGACACTGGCTGTAAGTGTGTATGTGCAATAAATTCAATTACATTTATCGAGCACTATCTTGAAAAAAGCCGCAGTCAAAGTCGACAAAAATTCCAAAGGAGCAATTTCAAGTCTCTGTGAATTACATTCCAACGAGTTCAAATCCATTGAGTGTTTGTAGGAATGTTTTTTCATTCCAACCTAACTACACACATATTTACATACACATACACATTCTAGTTTAACCAAACACCCACACAACAAAACACACAAGTTCATCTTGGTCTTTATCTTTCACGTCTCTTATAGTCTCGTTTCTTCCTTCTCCTCGTTTTCCTGTCTAATCTTAATCTTCTTCCTACCTACACAATTATAAACTGTAAAAAAGCACACATGGACAGACCTCGTAAATAATAAAGTAGATGAAACACGCGTATTTGCATGTGGGGAAAATGAACAGCCACACTATACGTACACAAAAAGCATGTGTACAGGATTTATATCATCTTCCTCCATCTAATTGGGACAAACAGACGCTCAGATTGACATCGCCAATTTAATCCGAGTTTAAAACACAAATACAAGTAATATACATACTCTGTAATACATAGTGAAAATCTAAATCGGATCGAAGAGTCAATGCATATAGTATGTACATGCAAATTGTATGTACAATATAATACTTATAGGTATATGCACAGCGTACAAGAACTGTGGGAGCAGAGAACTAGTTAAAGTCTCATCCTCCTCCTGTTTGCCCTCATCTTTAGTTGACCTTTAAAGATTGCTCAGACAATCTTGTTCAGACTTTTCTTTCAGAGCTCTTTCCTGATGCCTAAGTTCTAGGCTATCTAAATGAATGGAAGGGATTTCACTGGCAATTGAACTCAAGTCAATGGCTGGATCTATGTACAATGTACAATATATAGATTGGACTCTCTATATTCTGGCGTTAACTTAACTCGGCTTAACTCATGGAATTGAATTGAAATGAAATGAATTGAATTGAGTTGAGGCGGCGAGGCTTATTTAGACATTTAGACAGTTCTTTTTTTCTCTGGGTATAAATTAGCATTGTGCCTTTCCTCCCAATCTGTCCAAATCCACATTTAGGTTTAACATTATCGCTTCTATGCATACCGAAAGAAAAAAGAATTTTTTCAAAAAATACAAGAAATGAAGGGAAAGGAAAAGGTTCTGATTGTATGTTTAAAGTTGTCTTTCCTTTTTTTCTGTAGATCTCCACAGCTTTATTACATTATATTGCATTTCCTTCCTTTTCTTCTCCTTCTTCTTCTTGGTTTTCATCTTCAAGTCTGGATCCAAAAAACAGGAGAAAAGGCGAACAAAGAGAGCCCTCCGTATAAGGTGGTAAAGATAGTAATAGTAAGTTTAGGATTTACTTATAGACTTACGTGAGCGTATATCTTTAGCAGTGGAATTAGGATCTCCTCTTCGACGTGTTTCTCGGTAGGATTGAATTTTCAATTGCATCTATGTATGTATCCATCCATGTATGTATGGTGAAGGTCTATAGGTTTTCAGGTAAAACGAATGAAATCATCATCATGTACAGTACCATACAAGTATTACCCTTAAATAAATATAGCCAAGTCACTACCACACCACCATCATCTCACTCTCACCATGCGCATACATATACATATACATATACGTACTTTTATGCACAGACGAAAGTTCAGCCTTACGTTTTGGCTTTCGTTTAAATGTGAACTTCAATGGGTACTCACATGTGTACTTGTATACATACATGTATATAAATATGTACTTGCATGAGGATGTGAACGGTTGTCCCATGTTGGGACTGAACATAAATAAAGGCTCATAAAATTCAGTGCAATGAGTTACTGTAGCTTATTTCTGTCATATCTACATACACACATCCCTATTCCTCTGTAAACTGTAAAGTGTACATAATATAAATGTATCATATGTACACACATGGATAAGGGTATGCTCCGGCTATTTTTTAAATTGAGAATTAAGGATAGGCTAACTGTATGTAAGTACTTATAGGTACGTACGTACGTACGTACGTATTACGTATGTACATTATCTATTGAACAAATATAAGGGAAAGATTGCTGGTTGGCTGATTTGCTCCTCTGGATAGTTGAAGTTGTGACTTGGAGTGTGTGGATGTGGATATATATTATTATTTGGATGGTCGGACCTCCTCCAGGCTCCTTCCTATGTACTCTGTACTTTTTCTGGCCCTTCGTAATATTCCTCCTGTAGAGAAGAGTGGAGAGCAGAGCTGGAATTCTTGAAACAGGTGCTCCGAGCTCTTTTTCCTAGTTGTAGTTACTATACTTCTCCTTTTTCTTTTTCACCTCCATGACTATGACTATGACTATTCCATGCCATGCAATGCAATGCAGGGCAAGGCAATGTAAAAGCACAGAGGCGAGGAAAGAGTGTGTGAGAGAGAGAGAGAGGAAAGGAAAGAAATGGAAACAGTCGAGCATCGAGGAAAAAGGTTTTCCAATATGAATGCTTTGTATGCATGTGCATGTGCTTGCCTTTTCCTATGGATGTATATAGAGAGCGAAGTGCTGCTGCTGCTGCCTCTTCCACACGCAAACCAACTCTGCGTATTGTGTAGATACTGTATACTGTAGATCTCTGTGTGTGTGTGTGTATACAGCTCTCCATTCCCTTCAACTCGAACTCGACTCGCTCAGTCATTTGCCTGTACTTCCAGTTTAGTTTCCACTTCAGACCTGACCAGTTTGCACGTCTGTTGGTGCTGCTCCGCTCACGTTCGTTCGTTTGCTGTGCGTTGTTTTGTTGTTCATTTGATATTCAGTTGATGGTTCAATATCACATGTAAAGTTATATAGGCAAAAAGCAAGTGCAGTGACTTTGTCTATTGGATTGGATTGACATCACCGTAAAAGCATTGGAATTTAAATTCAAGAGCAAATTGAGGGCAAGTTTACAAAATTGTGTAGTTTTGTCAAGCACATACTACTGTGTTAAAAAATTGTGGTACCGGAAAACGTTTTTCATGGAGAAAAGTAAATTATACACTGTTAACTGTGGGTGAAAGCAATTTTTTACCGGAGGATTTTGTGAATTTACTTATTTTTATCAGGACGAGCAGCCCGAACATGTAAAATTAAAGTGAAAATTTCTATAGTGTTTTGGTTCTTGAATTTTGGCCAAATTAAGTGTTTGAAGTTGGAAACAAAAAACAAAACTGGATTCAGTTGCAAAAATCAAAATTTTAAAGTGAACAAATTGTTTTTTTGACGTTTGAGAGACTAAAGAATAAGATTTGAAGAATGGGAATGGAGGACGTAGAAAAAAGTGACTAGGATTTTTTTAAATTCAAATCGAAATCTCAATTCTTGTCTATGTCCATGTCCATGGGATGTCCATCGAGTCTTGGGGCAGAGGAAAAGTCAAAGTTAAAAGTTAAAGTGCGAGTTCACATCTTCTTATGTGTCTATGCCCGTGTTACCGAGGCTAGTTTTTGATTTTGAGTTTGAGATTGAGTAAAAGGCGTGGTGCGACGACGGTATTCTCGATTTTTATCTGATTCTCATCTTTCTTTCTTTCTTTTTCTCTCGTCGTCTGTGTGGATCTATCTTTAAAGAGAAAAGAAAGATACAGAAAGACATTGAAGAAAAAACCAGAAAAAGGGGTCTCACCCTTTGAGTTTCCAGTCCAGCTTAAAAAACTAAATAAAGTGAGTAAATATCGACTACAGTAAAAAAAAAGTCAAATCAGTTTAAACATACATGCACGGAGAAAAAAAATCCTGAAAGTGTATTTGGTGTGTATATTTATTTTGTGATTACTTTAAGATACGGCTTAACCTTACGTTACGTTGACTCAACTCAACTTGTTCTTGTTTTCTCGTTCGTCAAGTTTCTCAATGTGTCTGTTTCTGTGTGCTCCTTCGCTTTTCGTGGTGTTGTAACAGAACAGAGCAGAACAGTGAATGGTGAAAAATGGAGGATCTAGTTGTTTATCCAGGATGTTGATAGTGTGAAATTTATGGATGGGACTGGAACTTGACAAAGGAGAAGAAGCAGCAGCTTTTTTCTAAATTATTACAACAGTTTGTGGATATACACAAAATTGATGGACAAAGTATATTATGCACAAGTCCTAATACCGTGTATAGAATATATAGGCTAACGAAAAGTGTAAGTGAAAAATTTTAACCAGTAATCATTTTATCCTCTTTATTCTTCTTCCAAACTTCCTCGTTAATATTTAATAGACACAATATATGAAATACAGCAAATATACAGCTCGATTTTTCAATTATACAATTGCAGAGAGAAAGAGAGTCAAATTATAGGTGAAGCAAAATTTAAATACAATTATAATTTCTCCAGTGGCAGTTGCAGTGGCAGTAACACAGTGACCAGTTGGTTATAGTTAATAAATTTACAAGGGAATTGAGAGTTTCTCCGATGAAAACAAGTAGTTCAACATTCAAGTCAAATGTTGAATGTTTCAAATGTTGAACAAGAAGAAAATGAATAAAGAGAACCTCGTGGCCTCTGCTCATTAAAAATCTTCAAGTTGAAAAAACTTTTTCTTGTTCTGTTCCGTTTGTACTTACCTTGTTCTTCATTTAAGTTATACTTCACTGGTGGGTTGTTTGTTTGTTTGGTTTTTTTTCTCGGGAGAACCATCACGCAAAGTTCAAGTCAAAAGAAGAAAAATTAAGGCATTAAATGTACACACACACACCTTTGGAAATTCAGTGGCAGTTTTAAGTTTTAATTCTTTCTGTGTTTTCTGTTTTCCATGAAAAAAAAGGTGGAATTGACTGTTCTTGTTTGGTTTTGGTTGAGAGTTCAAGTTGAAAGATTTTTAACCGGCTTCATCTTTTCCGTTCTTGAAAAGTGAATGCAAAGCAAGGAAATATTAGAATTGTATTGATACATACAACACATTAGCATTTTTGTCTTTTGTTTCAAAATGTTGTATTGAGGGAGTATGCAGTGTAGATTTTCGTGATTTTTCTCCAATGTGCATATTATAGTGTGTAATATATGTAAAAGTTGAAGATTCTAGGATAAAAAGTGATCATCGCATGGATGTGATAATTGTTAATCCGGAAATTTTTGCCGACTGCAACAAAATTTACATTTTCCCTTGCTTCTTCCTCCTTGGACCTTTGGTACACAGTACCAATTATCAGTTTACTAGCTTGAAATTAAAATCATCGTTTCAATATAATAATGACTTTGTTGTTTTGGAGTTTGTTCCACCGGAGTTGAGTTTGATTTTTTGCTTGGAAAATGTGGATCCTTTCCCCTTCGTTTCTTCATGAAATCACGCGATTTCCCTCAAAAATTAGAATAGGAGTTAATCCACACTGTTTTGCTCATCTTTCGTTGATTGAAGGCCTTCCACGGTCTGTGAAATGAAATTAGTTGAAATTTATATAGTATGAATATTCACATGCATTCAAATTAAAGGACATGATGCATAGTGGAATAATTGTTCTGGCAACCAAAGTTAATATTCTACAGTTTAGAGAGAGAGAGAGAGAAAGAGAGAGAGATTAATGAAAATGAAAGTATCTGTGTTATTACTATTATGTATTAATTATTATGTGATTACAATCAGCCATAAGAACCTAAAAATATGTGATGTGCATAAAACAGAAGCATTTGTTTTTATTAGTGTGTATTGAAATATAGTTATATAATAGTACAACGACATTCACTGTGGTTTGGTTTCTTGAGGATGATTCTTATCGTTTTCTTTAGTATGAGAATGTTTATTTGTATTTAAATTTTAAATTGGCCACTGGGTTAGGGAAAATGTGTCGTAACGTGGGTACATTTTGTCGACTCTAATATGTATGTATACTGTATACATTTTGTCGACTCTAATATGTATGTATACTGTATACATGATGTACGATTTTATTCCATCAATTATCTTTGTATGATGACGTTCGCACCCGCTCCTTAATTTTTAAGGCAATCTCGCAAAGCTAAGCTAACTTTGAAGGCAGCTTCTATGTATCTTGTTAGATATAGGGGAATGAAACAACTTTTGACTGAGAGGAGCTGAGTTGCAAGTTAAATTTAAATTTGAATATAAGTATAATATTTGTGCGTACAGGTCGGCCGGCCTGAAATGGAAGTCTTATAAATACATAGTGATAGAGGCGAATATCGAAGTATCAACCTGTGTAAACATTAAATAGTAAACAGATGAATACATAATGAATATTCAGTGTTTTTAATGTTTGTCTATAGGATGAACACATTTAATTTCATTATCCCGTGTATTATATTACATCTATGTATGTGTACGAGCAGATAAATTTCTTATGACATGGAGTGTTGTTTTGATATTACAATATATTGCCATTTTCATTTTGATGTTCGATTTCAATTTGAATTATTTGATTTTGATTGTCGCTCACTCTCTCTCTTTACTTTGTCTTGATGACTGATTTTGATTGGAGGTCTACCTACCTCTTATTCCCTTGGCTTTCTTTTTCTTTCAATCTCACTCTCTCATATTGTAGTTATATCAAAGCTATTTGTTGTACTGTAATGTAATATCCACGATAATAATACAGTTTCATTCACAGTGATATGATATGTATGATGCGATACGATGAGAAATCATTCAATTTTTTCACTTCACCCAATGTTTAACTCGTCTCTGTCTCTCTGTAAAAGGATTGACACTCTAATAATACCGATATTATCTTGACTGTTGACCAGCAATTTTTACACACGTATTCCACATATATGCATATTTATTTACCTAGCCAAAGTACAAAATGAGATAATAGGATGAAAAATGAAAACAATGCACCGTCAAAGAAAGGAAAAGTATAAATGTTTTAATTCCCTCATTCTGTTTTGACTGAATATTACATCATAAGAATGGGTACATTACCTATACATACAATATTACGAGTATGCATCTATAACTATACTATTGAGCAAACGATTGACAAAATAATCTTGCATCTTGCAATATCTCAATCTGTCATTTCAATTTCATCAATGATATATTTTGTTTGGAACGCTAATGCATGGTTCATCCGAGCATTGTTCTTCATTCTTCAGTCTTCACCAGACTGACAGAAGACAAAAAAGTCAAAAGTGAACTCTAGCTCCAATAAAAATTGCTGATTACTAAATAATAAGGAGGTTCTGTATATTTAAGAAACAGAAAATAGGGTTTTTAGTTGATTTGATTGTCTTTTTCTTGTATTGTGGACATAATTCTTAAAAAAGTAAGGTTTAGGCTCCGATGCCGAAACTTGCTAATGTTTCATAATTTTACAGTGTAATCATGTTGATGTTGGAAAAATTGAAAGGTAGTCGTAACTAGTCGAATCTCAAATCTTATGGACGAAAAAGACAAAAAGACATAGTGGATGGAGGAGATGGAAGAGGGAATTCGTGCCGAGATTGAGTTTGTTTAGTGAGGCAAGTATGAAATAATGTAAAATAAAGGAGGGTGGCGAAGGAGAGAAGCTACATGCAATATCTATAGGTAGGCATATTATGGATAGAGAAAGATTGAAGCTAAAGCAGATTTGTACACACGGTTTGGTACAGTGAGAACCCGAAGAATGGAGGAATGAGGAATGAGTTGGCATATTTTTCTTTGGGTAGAAAAAAAGAGTTATTGTTCGTGATTGGAGAGGATGATAACCCATACCTGAGAGCACAATGCATTATCTATCACATCACCACCACTATACCACCATTACCATTAACATTACGCCAGAGTCCATTCACTATCTGTTCCATGAACACTCTCTCATTATTAGGATAGAAGATGGTAGTCTCCTTCCTTTTCTACTCCTGCTTCTTCTGATGCTTTTCGTCGTCATCGTTGTTCCAGCAAAATTCATATGCCTAGAAAAAGAGAATACACGTTGTCTTTACTTTACTTTGCTTACTTGGCTTTACTCGGGATGAGACGATGAGTTTCCACGAGCTATAGCCTATAGCATTGAAGCTCAAGATCTTTATTTTTCATTTCCCATCTTGGCCGAGGTTTTTTGAGTTTGAGCTGGGCTAATTGAAAATCATCTCGAATCCTGCTCTTGGTCTTCAACCTTTATTATGTGAATTTACCATTATTATTTTTATGGTGGCGATGGTGATGAAAAAATGTATAACATTAAAAAGATTCAACAGGGCAGAAGGAAAATGTCGTGCTTTGTCTAGGCATTAATGGAAGACCAGACACACAACATCAAGTAGGTATATGTGTGCAGACAGAAAGAGAGGACAAGAGGAGACGTCGGTGGCCTCGCTAAATTGATCCGTGCACAAATTTCCCATTGTACACCATAATAAAATGAAATGAAAATGGCGAAGCAGGATGACGAATTTTTGCATGTGCGTCCCAGACATGTACGCTCACTCGGAATCTCTTTGTCTTTGTCCCATATACATATACATATATGTTCAAAGCTTAGTCTTTAGGATTCAGTATCAAACGGGGACGGATTAATCCCTATTTTCAACTGTATAGTACTTTTTTATCCTTTCGAATGCGGAGTGAAACATACAGATAATCTTTGGTTCTCCAATGAAATCATACGAAAGAATTTGCTCTTGCGTAAATTTTCCAGAATTTTTCCCATGTACATATTCAGAAAATTCTTTAAAAATAGAACGTTTTGTTAAATACAAGCAGTTGGGGATAAGAAGAAGTGATTTTAAGACTGATTTTTAAGTGTAAATCGGCCAAAGTATTAACTTTATTCAGATAAACTATAGCAAACTACAAGAGTTTTAGTTGAGGTGATATTTGCCTTTTCCACTGAAGCTATTTTGTACTTTGCGGAATTTTATCGTCTCGTTTCACATTAAACGTAGTCGTTTGCACATTCTCTGAATTGGATCGAATTTATCTAGCCGACTCTGTATGTATATATTTTATATTGTACGTATATTTGACAGAGGTAGACACAAAACTAGTTTATTTTTATAGATATACATTGCTTTATCTATTTTGCGTTTACGGCATGCATTCTTTGCCCGTATGTAAGGTACATACATGCATACAAATTTCCATCTTGTATCATATAGACACTTAAGTCGTACTTTGATTTCCATCATTGGGAATCGAATGAAAGAGTGAAAGAGTATGGAGAGGAGTTGAAGCCGAGTTGTCGTCGAGTTTCTTCCGTCCCAGTGGGACGGAACACTCAAATACAAATGCACGTATGTATATACATCCCTCTACAGATATTTCTACCTGCCTTTCCCTGTACACAGAGAAAGTCGAGGCTCTCGTTTCTCCGCTTCCCTTTCTACATTATACGCCAAAGAATAACGCCATGTTACTTTTCAAGCAATAAGGGTATGTAGAAAATTCCGCTTCCGATTCAGATTTCGTTGAATTCCATTTACCCGACTTTCTAAAGTAAAGTGAGTAAGTAAGTAGGAAAGTAAATAAGTAAGTACTGCAAGTATCGTTATGTACAACTTGTTTGACTTGCTCCTTTTCACTCGAATGCCTTCCATCTTTTCAAATCCAAAAGAGCTATGCTAAAGGTATACAGTATCGGTATGTACTTAACGTAGTACATAGTAATCTGCAATGTATAAC
This sequence comes from Sminthurinus bimaculatus, assembly GCA_034698285.1. Lineage (NCBI taxonomy): Eukaryota > Metazoa > Arthropoda > Collembola > Symphypleona > Katiannidae > Sminthurinus > Sminthurinus bimaculatus. Next base: position 1,870 of record JAQIVE010001487.1, on the reverse strand, counting down.
TATGTATATAGGCAGAATGTAGACACGGCTAATGGATCCACTCTACTTGTACATACCATCTTCTCTTCATTCCCTCGGGTTTCCTTTTGGCACTCTCGACATGTGCAAAATTTCAATGCATTCCTATTTTTTGATCTGCATTTTTTGTATGTACGATTCAGATATATGAGAATTATTTGGGAAATAGCGAAGTGTCGTTTTTCCTTTTGGGCTCCAGGAGAGTTTTGTTCAGTCAGATTTTTTGCCGATATCTTTTGTGTTGGTTTATTTGTCACACGTTTTCCCCTGCCGGTTGAAATGTCTTATTATTACTAGTAATGCAAACAAGAAAAAAGGAGAAGGAAGAGACAATTCCTTTGTGATTTTGGGCATGTATTGTATTTTGTAATGTTTTCCGGGGAGAAAAAGTCAGTTTTTGTAAGGAAAAAGAAGAAAAGGGAAAAGCAGGAAAATGTATTAAGGTATAAGTGAAATCTATGCATTATGGAGCAACTACATGATGTCTATATGATGAAAAAATGTAGGCAGATTTAGTTTTAACGTAGATTTGCTTTTCATGTGTACATATGCTGAACATTTCCATGTCAACTTTTCTACATTCTCTGCCTTCGTTTTTAGCGTAAAAGCCTTTTCCTTTTTACTTGTCTATGTTTTGTCGAATATCTATCGGTAGCATTTCTGAATCTTGATCATCGTTTGACAAACTGATGGAATCGAGAATCTCGGAATATCTATCTGAATCCGACTGTCGATTCGGAATATATTTGACAAGGATGGAGAAATGTGGGATTTTGTACATGTATCCATCTAAATACATATGTCATGTCTTCTTTTATGTGTTTGAGGGATTTATGTATGTAGGTGAGTGGGTTACTATACACCGGAATCCAGAGGGCTATGATCATCTTGATATTTACCCAGGTATAAAAAGACGGCTGTCAGATTATTATGTGTCAAGTGTAGGTGAATGTGTGTATGTGTATGTGTATGAACGAAAGATTTCCATTTGCTCGTTTTTTCGGTTCCAAAGTGTAACGGGAAAAGTGAAAGACGGTGAAGAAATGCAATTCATTCAATTGGGTTACTTTGCTTTACCTCACCTTACTTTCTGATTCACTCCGATTTTTTCTTCTCGGGTTTTTATACCACTTTGGATTTTGCAAAATGTGCAGACAGACTGAACACTAACGTCTTACACACATAGGTATACGTATAGGTATAGATTTTTTGCAATGGGAAAACTTTTTTTCCTGCCGTCTTTCCTATTCGTATGTATGTATTTCCATCTCAAATTCAAATTCAACACTCAACATTTTATTTGCTACTTTTACATATGCTATGCTAACCTCGGAACTTCTAGACTCTAGACTGTGTACTTTCGATTTTCGATGGCTGAACATGTGGAATACGAAAAATCATGGTAGAAATCAGATTCATGGTCGGTCTCAGAGTGGTTTCCTTTACTTTTTGACATGGAGTAACGTACATACATACAAATTCATTTGAAGTGAAGCGATTTTATTTTTTACATTAACATATGATGAAAAACCCTTCTAGAGGCGATGAACATGAACAAGTTTTTGATCATTTTATTGAAATTTTCTACTCAGTGATCACTTCTTTTTTCAAACATATTGATGTTTCTCTATAGATATACAAAATTTCCTTATTCTAGTCATTTAAAATCCAGTTTTTATGAAAAAATTTTCTTAGTTTTGTATGTTTATCACGTCATATTTTGTTGTTGTTTATGAAACTCATCCGCAAATTTTTGATAAAAATAAAATTTTCTAACATTTTTTCATGTGCATTACATACATATCTAGTAAATTCATAAAATCTGTTTAGTTTTCATGTTGGCTAAACTTAG